>JAJEKV010000025.1:14708814-14944866 GCA_021234155.1 Isoetes taiwanensis | reverse complement strand
TATGGATGTGGATCAAATATCATGTCGCTTTTTGTTTTTTATTTTTTTCTCATTTCCATCGAGCAAGGTGGTTATGGCCAAAGTGGCTTTTTATGCATTCTCTATTCGCTTATGCATTATTTTACAACGTAACTCAATTGTGGACCATGTTCAAGCAGTCTCGGGACATATAATGTAAGGTACCTATCCTCCTCTTCTAGGGTATTCGCAGGGACATGATCACAACTCCGACGCAGGACAATTGGGACACCTCAATCCACCTGTTGGAGAAAATGGGACCAATGTCATATAACCAAGATGCCCCCGCGACCTTGTTTTTCTCCTCTTTGAATTCCTCCTCCTCTTCCTCCTCCTCAAATAAATTGGTTCCTAAGGCCCCTAAGGGGCCAAAAACTTCACTTGTAGTTTCAAGTCTCCGGGTGATGTACCTTTGAATTGGCGGTTTATTTATTTTGCGGTGTGCGCATTAGCTGGTCTGTGGGCAAAGGTTTCTCGAGGAGTCTATTCAATATTCAAAGTCAGCCTGATAGAAAGTCAAATTGAGCTTTAGTCACTACGTGTACCGGTGCTTTTTTATGACGTCACTGAGCTTTACGATATGAACTTCACTCATTATGATGTTGTTTTTATCTTTTGTAGCCGGTGTTTTATTTATGACGGTTATGGCGGTTTTGGCCAATAATCTCTAATAGAAGTGCAAAATGAGGAACAAATTTCTCAGGAATTGCAACTAGTGAAAATCGATATATCCACTGATATTGTGCGAGTTCTCAGAATTAGCTGACCGTGATGTTCGATCGGGGACTTATGCGATCTCTATGTCAAAATATGCCAATGGTTTTGCATTCTCGACCAATCATCATACATGTTTTGTTACCTGCTCATTCCAGGCATGCCGAGGCTTCATTTCTATTGCGGTGGATCGCGGTAATTCCAAAGCCGTAATATTGGGTAGGTTTAGATTAGAGTCGCTAATGCGATGATGTGTGTTTTAGTGGCAAATATGCTTTTCCTTTGAGTTTTAGCACTTGGAACTATACTCATCACTAAATGATTCCATTTCATTTGTAGGCTGATGTTCAAAAGATCAAACCAATGGGACTTTTCATGGAAATGGAATGGTTACCCAGCTAATTGAAAGCATGCTTGTTGAGATGGAATACGTACTTCTAAAAAATAGTGTCATATTTTTCAATCGCTTACATTGGTATATTCCGAGGGAAGTGGGATAAGCTTGGTATCTAGCATAACTTCCTTTTTGAGCTTGTGCCATATCTTTCGGAGTCTGCTATCAGAATCTCAGATAATAGAATAGAATAATAGAACATGTATAAATTGGCATGCAAAAAATTATCAAGCAATTTTAAACTGCTAGAAAATATAAGCAACTGTGATCAACACCTAAATCGATGCATGACCTTGTCTCGATGTCATGACCTTGTCTTTGCGCAATGTGGGCAAAAGGGCAATAATGTCAAAATGACCTTTAGCAATAGGTCCGTAGAGATTATATATCCCAGCCGTTGATTTTAAGTCAATAATGAAGCATAATCCATATTGCACTATGATAAACGAAGCTATGAATTGTTTATCATGATAACCCGCTTAATGTTTATAAGGCCTTTAAATCCATATGGAATGATGAAACCATTTTCAGGCAAAAGTTGGTTTATAGCCATATAAAGAGCGTGAATTACAATTTGGTTTAGCTACTCGGGTCAAAAAAACTTGCTTTCTATCATTGAGCTTGCCGTAAACCTTTCTTCGCTTTGTGATTATGGCTATAGCAAACATGGGAAAAAAATTATCTCTCAACTCAAGCTGCTTTAGGTTAAATCCCTCAGGTCAGCTTCCATTGCGTCAAATAAATAAACTTATCTCGGCCGTGAATGGGTTCTCGCATTTGGTTGAACCCCATCACAAGTCTCTTGCACCTTTGCTATTATACAAAGCAAGCAGATAGTTGTGATTTCAACAATTGTATCTTTATATATTATGAGCTCATGAACTTTCTGGACTTTTTCCCAATATGTATGCGTGCAAGCTTATGTTTCATCTTAACAATTCAAGATATCCTGCTCCGCATTCAATATAAGGTTTTCCACCCATCAAAACAATGTTGATGTGGTGTGTTCTGTTATCATATGTCCAATCTGACACCGCCAATGTGGTATGGCTTCCTCTTCTTTGTTCTCTTTCTCTTTTAATGTCTCTTTCTTTCCTTGTTGCATTCTCCTCGAAGGAGGAGGTGGTATTACTCCGCGGGTATAGAGATATTCGTGGATGTGGATCAAAGACTATGTCGCTTTTTGTTTTATTTTTTCTCATTTCCATCGACAAGGTGGTTATGTCAAAGCATTTTTTGTGTACTTTGTCTCTTTATGCATTATTTCGCCAACGTGTAACTCAATTGTGGTGGACCTCATGTCTAAGACCTCGCGGGGGACATATAATGTAAGGTGTCTCCTATCCTCCTCTTCTAGGGTAGTCGTAAGGGGATATGATCAATAACCCATCTAGAGGTATACTGAATCCCCACCTTGTTGGGAGAAAATGGACTACTGTCATATAACCGTGATGTTCTCAAAGACCTTGTTTTTCTCCTCTTTGAATTCCTCCTCCTCCTCCCCGGAATAACTCACGCCACCCCTCCGCCGCTTAATCTATTTGAGAACTTATACCCATGAAAAACCACATGAAATACCGAGGGCCAACTTCTCCTTCTCCTTCCTTCCCCTTCCCTCTTCCCCTTCCCCTCTTCCCTCTTTCTCCCTCTTCTCTCCAAAGAAGTTTAGATTTTAGGCCCCGAGAGCCTTCAACAAAGACATTACAGCATCACATAATCCCACATTAGAGCTGGAATTACCAGCCATACCTATCGCCTTTCACATCTTCCCATGAAAAGGCAGCATATCGGGCTTCCATTCAAGATTAGGTGTCGCAATTATCTCCTAATTGAGACATGTCGATGGATTGGGAGCCACCGCAGGATAGGGTTTGTCGCTACCGCCGATAAGAGTCGTTTGAGGATGAGTATCGACTTCTGCAGTCAGCCTCGCATATGATCGATTCTGGACACTATGCCTGATTAGACCTCGATGAGTCATGCCATTACGATAATCGGGTAACTACTGGGTATATGCCTAATTCCATCATACATTCAGAAGTACCGACTTGAGGGTTCGAGCATACCCCTCAGCCAACCATTTGATCGTTGTCGTTAGCCTTTATTGTCGCCACTTGCTTCTCGAAACCCTTCGGCTAAGGTTTTTTAACCAGCAAGAATGTGGATCACGCTTTTGTATTGGGTCCCAGGCCGCATTGGTCTCCGTGTGGACTTATAAAAAACAATTTATTCGAGCCCGACCTGACTTCTTCAATAATGCCTTAATATTTACTTCACCTGTTCGGTCCTTGATGACCTATCCCTCTTCTACACCTCGACGAAAACCCGCTTTTTGTGGCGTCTCCTTATCCTCCTGCGATGACTTGATCCCCGGCGGAATCCAAGAAATTGATAATTGCAATGTCGGTTTCAGGATCTTTATCTGACATCATGGATGTCTTTCAGACTCGCCTATAATCCTCGAACGATGCATTGAGACAATACCAAGCAATGTGTCATTGTCATATATCATTGTAGCCCTCTCAAAGATCCCTCACATCGCTGTTTTCCTCAAAACCCCTCCAGATGAGGGTTTTTAACCTAGCAAATATAGATGACGGTGACAATTGGGGACACTCTCGGTCCCCACCTTGCTGGGAGAAAATCTGACCAATGTCATATAACCGCATGCCCTCAAGACCTTTGCTTTTTCTCCCTCCTCACCTCCTCCTCTTCCCTCCTCCCGGGGCCAAATTATGTCTACACCTCTCACAATTTAATCTATCTGGAACTTATACCGATGTGAAAACGACATGAAATAGCTGAGCCAAATTTTTTCTTCTCCTCTTCTCCTCAAATAAACACTTACAACTTTCTCTTATCATTTACCACCTCATGTTCGAGTCCCCATGGGGGCATACATTTAAGGTGAAGGGCATGGCCTATAGAACTATATTCCCTTCCCTCTTCCTACAATTCCCACTATTTTTGAGCCTCATGTTCGAGCTTGTGGGAGCTATATTGGTGTGGCGCCTCCCCTCCTCATCCTCTTCTCCTTCTCTTCAAATAAATATTTCATATGTGCTCTTCAAATATATATTTACAACTCCTTAAAAGCTAGATTGATAGCTTCCATTCGCATCGTGCACATCACTTCATGCACTGAGATAGGCAGATGGGGCTCTGAGGCAATGTAAGGATAGATTGTGCCCTCCGCTTGGCAACAAGGTGACATTGAAGATGAAAGCTACACTCGGCAAGCATTGTTCGGAATATCTCATATTCGGTTAGATATGATGACTTGATCCTCGGCCAAACCACAAAGCATGTACCGTTGGATACAATGTCAAGGCCTTAGATCTTTATTCGACATCATGGATGCTGCATTCTCAGCCGAACCATCTGACGATGTATTGAGACACACCAAAGAATGTGTCGTTGTCATATCATTGTATATAGTTCCTCAAGATCCCTTGCTACTCCTGTTTCTAAAACCTCCAGATGAGGGTTTTTTAATCTCAGTGCACACGCTTGCTTTTATTATTTTGTTTGGGTCCTATAGACCACCTAGTCTATGCGCGGACGATAAAACCAAATCAATTCAATTCAATTCACTCCACTCATTCTATTCTATCTTATTATTTTAGAGCTCCTCGAAAGGGAATTATAGCAAAATTCATGGGAGGGAGGGTTGGAATTCTCCTTTTAAAACTCTTTTTGGTCCGAAAGTGTGTTCTGATAGCTACCCGAGCTATGGCGTAAAATAAGGAAGAATTGAAGCAAGCATCAAGAAATCAAAAATTTGAGGCAGCCCAATAGTTTCTTCCAGATAAAACTACTGCCTCTGTATGTGGTCAAGCCTCAACTAAGGGCAACGTTCCTCACTCTAAGCTCTCAACTAAGGGCAACGCTCCATGTTTCGAAAGCGTAATAAAACCATTGAAGGTCTTTAATTTCATGGCTTTAAAGTAGATATCATTATGTCTTCACCTTGAGTTTGAAGTGCAAAAGATAGCTATAACTCCTAGTATTACCTTATCCAAAAGATATAGCAGAAAGTTCCCACAAGTGAATGCTTTTAGAAATCGAACGGAGGAAGGATAAAATGTTCTCCTTTCTTTCACCCCATTCAGATTTAATTTGAATTGGTAACAAAAATTATTTACTTTGTCGCGGGAAATTTCCAAAACTACTGCTCTGCTGAGCCAATGTCGTAATCCAGTACCTAAAGGAGCTACTTCTTCAATCCAGTGTTTGAATGAACTACTAGTGTTTGAAATGAACTATTGTTTGATGAAGTTATGTTTTAAACGGTTGATTTGTGGTTGATTGGTAGTCTACGATAGCACCACCAAGGTGGTTACCGTTTAAAACAAAAACTAGAATGGTGTTTGGCCGATGTCGCATTGTTGGGCAAGTGGATCAAGATTATGACTATATATGTTATGGATGCAATAGAATGTTATAGAAAGAATAAATACTACCGCTAAAGTATGAACAAACTCGTAAAAGCATGTTTAGTTCTTGGGTTTAACAATTGCTAGTTATGTCGCATTAAATCACTTTTAACCAAATATTAAACAAAACAATTTCGGGCTTACACACAAATAGAAAATATTTTGGTAATCTAAAAACTATAGAGCATATGTTCATAAGCCTCATCAGATTCCCATCATGAAGAACATAATCCAAAGAACTCGAGGATCATTTATCTAATAATGCATTTAGTTTTCCTATTTAAGTATGTCGTATACTATTTTATATTTTAATAGAACTGTAAGCTTCCATAATCACCAACTTGGCTTAGGATTTCTGCCCCAATGTACAAAGGGTGTATAGTGCCCCATGATCTACATCAATTATGGTCAATAAAGGCCAAAGAAAACATGAGAAGCCTTGAATAAAAACACCTATACATGCATCTACATCTATACATGCACTATGTGGACATCTAAACGTTAGTCAAGGATCCATTAATTAACCTCCATTGAACCATAAACGATTGGAGCCTTTATTGAGACATGGATAGTGGGTCTTTAATAGTTCCCAAATCTCTTTGTTGGTTTTGTACCCCTTGAGAAGTCTACATACTGCTCTCAGTTGTTTGAGTAAGAAATGAGGTTTTCACGTAATAGTAAATCTTGTTAGGGCCTAACCTTGTTAAATTCAAGCATTTGTCACGAAAGCAAAGGGAGAAGGGTGGGATTTGCGTTCGGCAATGACCGTTCTTCTATTTCTATGTGTTTGTTTAGGGCCTATTGTCCATATAATTCTTTTTGTTCTCGGCTTTTAAGGTTCAATTCCTCCTCAAGAAATAGAAGCAAAGAATGGTTTGTCGCGGAGAAGTTCAAAGACTTACTATGTTGTAATGCTTGATGTGAGAATGATAACCATTAGATTTATGCTTTTAAATGCTTCTCCTTGCAAATCGGTCAACTTGGGCTGTTTGACCCCATCTTGATTTAGGAGTGCCATGGAATATTCTATGATACAACATCTTAATGGTCACAAAAATTGTGAGACACCCTAAACAATAATACACCCCAAATGATAAATGCTGATGAATGTGAGAGTTGATGTATAAGCCATCTCAAATTTATAGATAAGATGAAAATTATGTTGTATTAACAGTTGCATATTGACTGAATCATGGAAGGATTGGAGTTGTTCATGAAGATTGATAGGGCAAGGTTGTTAAGTCCGGTGATATTGAAAGTAATAAAAAGGATCAGACAATGATTTATTAGATGATTCATGGAACAAACATTCAATGGCATTAGGGGGACCCGGCGACCACATCAATTAGTGGCATTAGACCAGATGAGAAACATCAATTGTCGCATTGGTTTTAATACATGCTTAAAGGACCTTTAATTTTGCGGGTAGAGTGAAGATAATTAGGTGGTATTATATTAGAACATGTAAGATATTTGCTAAGTCGATGTTAAAATATAGGACACCCAATATGTCTTCATGTTCCATAACTAATTCATCTTCTCCACACTGCACATGACAATAACAATTTGGGAGACAAGAAGTCAACTTCGCACACATCGTGATATCCACTTCTACTTCAAGATAATTTGAACCCTTTCCACCGTGGTGTGCTGAAAAAGAAAAGACGACTAATTTAAGTAATCATGCTTCCGGGGACCATAGTTAAAAGCGGCGAAAAGAAAAAAATTGAGCCAAGTGTATATGATCGCAAGTACATATTAGCCTCCCATCAATAAGAGAAATTATGAAATGATAGTATTTGCATTTTATTCATAGTACAAAATGAATCAAGTAAGAAATGTTGCATGCCCTTTGTCTACATTCTACAAATAAATAGACATTCTACAAGCAAAAACTTCTTGTTTTCTATTGGCAAGAAAATCATCGAATCAAAGAACCTTTGCTTTGCTATGTCAGCTTGTTATTATGTCATATCCTCGATGTCAAGTAGCGTTTGTGACCTTACATAAAATAAGTAAAACTAATGGAGCCATGATTAAAAGGGATGAATAAACTGTGATTTGATAGATCCTAGATGCATACCTCCAGCTGCAGAGACAGTGGCTATTAATAGCCAAATGGCAATTTTTTAGGGGGTCAAGATGATTTTTAAGTGTCAATTTTATGAAGGGGGATTTTGAAAAAAAAAAAAATAAAATGGTCATAGTTAAAAACAAGTAATTCATTATTTTTTAAGATTAGCCAACCATTTCCCCTTCTCCTTAAAGAAAGAAGGATTAGCCTTCTTTGTATTACAATAATTATATATTAAATCATTACAGCCAAATAAAATGAATTTTATTATAGATTTTACACATCCCTACTTCACCAAAGATCATTAGTGTTAGTAGATTTTCTCGACTATGAATTTCTAATACATATACCTTCATATATATGTATCTAAAAAGGAATTATAAGATGGGCTAATGATCCCCTAGATGCTCCAAGCAAGTTGGTTGCATAATATCTTCTCCCTTAAGGGTTAGAGACAAGTGCAATTTGAGCATCATATCTAGAAGACGCCATTAAAATAGAAATGTAGTTCGACTATGGATTCTATAAGCTATGTTGTGAGTCGCTAAAAGCTTTTAATATTATTGTATGGTCCTCGGGATTGTTGATTATTATTTGTAATTGTAAATATATCTAAAGTTATAGAATTTATATTTTAGTTTTAATTAGAAAAAAATAGCAAAGTGAAAGTTTTAGTACTCCTTAATTCTAAAAAGTTTCGCCATAAGTCTAAATATATATAAATGTAATGATAAGGTACCTTCAATCCACCATTAAGTTAGGATTAGTTAATTTTTTTAACGGGCCGCTAAATACAATGACCTTTACGTCAAGACCAAGATTCAAGTTAACTTTCCTCGCTAAGACTTTGGCAGATAACCAAACCAGTTAAACTCTTCTATCGTAAGAAATGCTTAGGTTATTTTTTTAACTTAACGACAAAATAAAATGTGTTCAAGACATGTCTTGGTTAGTTAGTGCTAACTTAATGCTAATGTTTCAGATATATGCTCTACAAGTTAGTCTAACTTAATCTCAATCCGCCAAGTGTCGGTGACATGCCTGCTAAATCGTTTCTTTGTGGTCTTCTATTTTGATAAAATAGAAGATAAATATTGTAGTCCGCTGGTGGGCCTACGACAACAAGAACTGACATTTAGCCAACAATATCCTAACCAATTAGGTACCCTCTCAATCAAGTAATATTTATATCTAGGTGAACAACTTTGAACTTAGTATATTTTTGGTAAATTTCCACCAATGTGATGTAGGCTTCATGACATAGATGTATTAAAAAAGGCATTTTCAAAAAAATGCAATAGGCTTCGCTTAGATGCATCACGCTTGTTACAAAGAAATTACACGCTAATCACACATATAGCCTCTACACTTATATTGGAATCCTCTTCTATCCTAGAGTACTATATAAACAAAGTATAAGAAATAATGCGTAATCAATCGCCAGATGTATAGGCATAGAGATCAGCCCTTTGGATATTTTATGCCTCGATATTCATCGGTAATCCATCTTCATACTATGAACTCCGTGACAAGACATTGTGGTTTAACGCTTCTACCATCGACATAACTTAATATATACGTTGCAACATACTTCATCCGTAGATAGTGGCCATCTCCTTCCCTAAACAAATTTTGGACCTGTTGGAATAGATATTTGTAAGGATCATTGCACAAATTGTCCATCTCCGATCCATCTCTCCTCAAGGCTTATATTCCAAGCAATCCTCTCCTATATTTTCTTAGATCTTCCCATTGAATATGGACTATAAATCACTCTCATACCCTTCCTAATTACGGTTCCATCTTCCCAAATATCATCTTGTGCGCAACCTGGTGTCATTTGGAACAACAGGATATAACTTCATTGATTCATATAATGCATTTCCTTCACCTTCAAAGCTAAATCTGCTCCTTTGAGAATGGCCAAGATTTGAATCCATGTGGCTTACACCGCTTATCTCTTGTAAATCACCTTCCCAATTCTGGTGGGATTAAAAGATAGGTGCCAAAAGAACCAAGCCAAGCCGACAGAGTTTGTATCTCTTCCAAAGAAGAATAAAGTCAAGGATTATTATCTCTCAAGAACTTCTGTCGAGGTATCCTCCAGCCACAACTGACAATAAGTCATGGTTTTCCTCAGAATTTATTGCCCTTTAACCTCGCCAATTTTTCCCTTCTCAGATGACGTAAGATGCAAATTCATCTACCACTTTGATGGCCTTCTTCAACTCTCCGTGAGCCTATGCTAAACATTCTTTTTTAGTTTCCATAATGCAGGATGTGGAGAAACAAACCTTTTGCCACTTAAGGCGTGAGCGATCAAATGCTTCAGCAAATTTGACGCCTAAAAGATCTGATCCAACACCCGTGGTCTACTCCAAAGCTTAATGTAAATATTATCAACAAATTTAAGAAGCAAATGCTTCAAGGGACATGAAAGCATAGTAAACATTCAATGCATTGTTTCGCGGGGTTGAGCGTAATTTGTTTTTCTTCATCTCTTTGAACTCATAGACCCTATGATCATCATCCGCCTTGAACTCTCTCGCTAGACCTCTCAGGCTTTCACACAGCCCCTATGATAGATTGGTTTTTATACTACTCATTATTATCCACACAATGTTCTCGAAGTTGCTATTTTATTTGCAATGACACCGCCCTTCCCGGTGGAATTCGAGGAAATGATCTCCTTTGAAGATCCCGAAATTTAAAGCTCCAAAAGCAAAGGTGATGGGATTGATATTGAGACTTAAGATGTGTCCTGAATTTCCAAATCCTCAAGGACTTCAAGCCGGAGTAAGTTCAGATTGCCCCATAGTTTCAAAATTCTGCTATGCCAAGAGCCCTTTATAAATCTATATTTGGCTTCAAGCCTCGGCACTTCGTGCATGGAAAGAATGAAAGTGGCTCTAAAGGTGAGACTTTTGAGACTTAGAAGCCGATCCCCGCTCGACTGCGGGTAAAACGCCCTCGCTACCAAAGAATAATATGCAAAACTACTCAATTTCTCCCAATAGATAGCGATCTCAGGAAAGCCGGGTATCCAATCAAGTTCCCTTCGTGAAGACAATCACCTTCGTTTTTCAGAAGCAAATTTTCTTGATTGAGATATTGGAAGAATGTCAAGGCAACCAATGCGTAGAAAAACATGGAGGCATGAGATCCCCTAAGCTTGATATTATGCCGCTTCTACCAGCTTCTAAAGCAATAAGTTTTGACAAAGTTAACATGCTCTAAAGAACTGTGACTACACCGCTTCGACACCTCGACTGAGCTCCAAGATTTTGAGGGTCGACTCGCTTCGGAAGGCTATTCGGTCTCACTATTTCAAAGCCAATAACTCGCTCTGTTAAAATAAAGTGACCTTCGGTCACTTTAATTTTCGGTAATTTTAATTTTGGGTTAACTTTGGTTTAATTTACTAACTTAATGGAAACTAGTGTGAATCCAATTCTAAGTTAATACTTTTAGATTTAAAACTTAACTAATGCTAAATAAAAGATTAATGCAAAACTAACCTAACTAGTGGTGGTGGAAGGCAAATTCAAGCTTAAAATCTTAACTAATCCTAACTTAACTACGAAAGTGCGAAGGTACCCTAATAATAACTTTAGCCAAATGTATATCACAAAACACTATAAATTTAAAAAAAATAGCCAAACCATCTTTTATGAAAAAATATATAGTATGCTTAATTTTTCCCCGATACTCACAATATCCTAGGTACATGCAAGACAAAAAACTTTATTTGATAGGAGATGGACTCCGCACTGTGATCAACCTCAAGTAGCATCTTAAGACATCTCAATGACTGAGATTTAAGGCAATGGATTTAAAATCCAAGCTAATAGAGCCGAGAATAGAAGATACGCCATCATTTTCGTGGCGATCCACTTATTTTTAAGTAATTATACTTATGGAGATTATAGAAGTTATATAGGCTAAAACCGCTAAAAAAAAAAAAAAAGAAAAAAAGAAGCTTGGCGTACATATGACCGTGAAAGTGCATATTAGCTTCCCTCGATCAATAACAAGAAACAATGCAAATGATAATATGGCATTTTGTTTCTAATTCAAGAATAATAATTACAAATGTTGTCGCGAACTCTCTTTTGGAAATGGGAGCCGCAGCTTGAGAGTCCCCGTGATCCGTTGCTAGCTACAATATCCAATTCAAGGCCACATAAATCAACATGCACAACACATCTTGAAGGCCAGCGTAAAGGGCTCAAATTTTACCGCACATCGCGACCTGCACACCGGGCCACAAAGTTTTGTCCGCTAGAGGTGTCTAATATTTATCTCAAATTAGCAAGTATAGCTCCAATTTCACTCATCATAATGGAATATCCATGTGGTGTCGACAATACTATAATAGATTCTTCTTCCATCCAAGGAAGGAGTCACTATCCTATATTGGCACATGTGTACAATAGTTATAATGTGCTAACATTCAATTCATCGTGATCATGTGCGAGATAAACTCATCATATGACTTTGTACTATACGATGTAATATATCTCTAAAACATCAAATTTCCATCTTAAATATCAAGAAAAACTCATAACTCAGAAAGTAATAGAGCAAATAAAAACATTCGCGAGATACATTGTGTAGAATGTAGAACACAATCTTAAGCTTCAAAGCATGCGCCTGCCTTAAAAGCTTTTGGAGAAGCTAATGATTCACAATCGTGACTTTACAACAAATTAAGGAAATTAAGATACATAATTGACAATTATGAAATAAACTAATAATGATCGGGCCCATGGAGTCCTCACCATAGTTCAAATCAATTTGCAAAACGTAAAATTCATTTACAACCTTAATTTCGATAAAGGCTTTCTTTGACAATTGAAAATGGGTACCATTGAAATAAAGCAAATTGGAAATTATCCATGGAAGCAAGCAATGTACCTCTATCAAAGCAATTAGGCAACTTGTAGAAACCATCTTCCCCATCATTAAAGAACAATTTGGTAAGCTAATAAGTCTAAGTCACCAATCACAAAAGAAACATAATATGAGTTTAAAAAATGTAGTCCATCAAAGAAAGAAGATTTTGTCGACGAACCTTGACATTTGTTGCAAGAAAGAGTTTTGCTAAGATGCCGACTATCCCACAAATGCCGCCATTTTGGCACACCGCTTTTGATTCTATGCCATGCTCGACGTTGCTGCTTGAGGATAGATAATGAAGTTGTGTGGCAATTCAACAGAACTAAAACGTTTCAAACCGGGTTTGAAGAGCCAAACACCGCGATTAATTTACCGGGCCAGTCCCAACCGCCTTTCCTCCAAGCTCTTTCATGTTCGTAAAGGCAAAACCAGGTGAGTATGATACATAATAGAAGCATGAGAACATAAAGAAAAGGTTTCATGGTCGGTTCTACCCGCACCGATGAATATTTCCTCGGCCAACAAATCTTAAAAAGCCGGCTTATGTTGTAAAATACTTTCAAGAGAAAAACTTCACAATGAAGTACCTCCGAGCATCAAAATCGGCTGATCTCGCGGAAGCTTGATCCGACCAAGGAACTATAAACTTGCTCCACTTAAGCCGCCTCTCACAAAGAAGGGCATGCAAAAGAATGTTAAACTCGCTTAATGCCCCAAGAATTAGTACTCTGTTAAAAATGTAACGGAAACTATTAACCTCATATCGTCTAAAGCAAGGAATACTAAATGCAATATAGAGCAAAATGCACTAGTCAGCATTTGTAATAGCTATATATAAAACCTCGCATATAATACTTCAGGATGTTCCATGCTCATAGTTTTATTAAAGAATGTATGCAAATACATAGAACTATTAATCGGCTAGGAAGATCTCTTCTTGAGACCTATGTTGGTGAAAATAGAGACCTCTATTGCGTAAAAATAGAGAGCCTGCTTGGCAAAGGACATGTGCAAGTAAGTAGCTGAAAATTAAATCCATCAGGAGTCCCCGGTTCCAAATTTTGCTATCTAGCGCCAAAAACCAAGTTCAAAGCAAGAAAGGAAAGGGAGTGGTTTGCTAGAACTTGTGAAGAAATGAAGAAAGGCTGTATATAATTGGAGTCAAGATAAAAATTTAATGGATCCATTATATTAGCCGGAAAAGTAGTCAGATAAACCCCGCCAAACAATTGTTGTATCCATTGTATTACTCCGAGAGAAAAACCCTCGCCGATTTTAAAATTGATGCCACAAACAACCGCGCCCATTGATGCCACAAAAATCAAGATAAACAATCTCACGCTTAAGAAAGATCTCTCGTGCAAGGCACCTGATATGGCATCGTATGCAAACATGCATTCCCAAGCAGTCGGGATGCTACCACAACATATGATCTATTCAGATAATCCGAGCTTGTAGGCTGGAAACCGCCAAAGAGAAAATTTTGATTCAAGAAATTGAATTGGTATTATCAGAGCGTTCCCGCAGCGGGAAGGAATGTCAAGACGCGCCCGTGATAGCGACGCTCCGTGCACAAATATCAACAATGCCATCCCATTTTAATAAAGAAGATGATAAAAACAAGAAAAATTCCACCTTGTGGACGCTTACATTTATATAAAGAGGTAACGGGACGAAGAGGAGGCCTTCTATCCGCTATGCAAATTGTCGCTTGAGCTCAGAAGGTAATATGTTTGGGCTTTTGCGCACTCAAAATACAAGTTCAAAGTTTCCACAATCCCAACGCTTTATTGGTTTCATGAAGGTGGGGCAGTAAGAATCGTCGCCGATTCACAGAAGCGACCCAAGATTCCTTTGCTCAAGACGCAGCATGTGATGCATTGTATGCGCCGTGATGCATGCATCGCGATGCTTTAGCCGCTCGGGCCAGCATGCTTTGCTACTTATATTGCGCAGAAGTTCTTCATCGACGTTTGACGGCGGCTTCCTCTAAGCAGCACTTTATTCTCTTGATTTTGTTTCCGTGCGGGAGGGGCTTCTTCCTCGGCCCGGTTTGGCCAATTTTATGCTGTTTCATGCTGTCCTTTTCGCCTTTTAGCCTTCATCCCGCGGACCTCGGCCCTCGATCCTAGTTTGTTAAGGAAGTCCTTGGTATTCTGGGCGCTTTGTTGGTTTCATATGAAGTCAGTAGCAAAAGAATGTCGGGCCGATTCGTGAAGCGACCGGCATTCTGTTTCATTAAGATCTAGCATGCATGCATTTCGCGCCGTGATGGCTGCATCGCGATAGCGCTTTTGGGTCAGTTTCGGGCCAGTTACGCTTGCTACTTATTTAGTTCATCGACGCTTTCATCTACGCTTCTCCCGCTCTTTGGTATCTCGGGCGCTTTGTTGGTTTTATGCGAATGTAGCAGAAGATCGTCAGCTGATTCACCAGAGCGACCGGGTATTCTTGTTTCATGACGTAGCATGTATGCATTTCAGAGCAGGCCAAGATGCATGCATCATCGCGATGCTTTTAGTCAGTTTCACAAGTTAGCGCCATACTTATTGCGAAGTTCTTCATCGACAAGCTTTCATCTAAGGCTTTCCTCTTCTCTCAAGAGACTTTTATTTTGAACCCGCCCCTTTCCCCCTTCTTGTTTACTATATTTTGTACAAGTCTCATGATCATGTTTTTCCAACTTGGCAGGATGCTTTTTTCCACCCAATCGGGTGATGCTATTCTTTGGCATGTTTCTCGTTTGTTGTTGGTGATGTGCATATTGCTTGGCGAAATACGACCGCTTTGACTTCTCCACGCGCTGGTTTTGGAGCCGCATTCTATGCCTTACGCTTGTTCAGCCCCTTGTCGGCTTATCACTAGGGTTTTCCCAAAACCCGAAAGGGCGGGGTTTTTTAACTCCTGCGATAAGCTTCTAAGCAGTACACGCCTACTCATCTATTAGCATCAGATTTGTTTTGGGGTCCAAATGTTATAATTGATTTTCTCCCTCATTTTGTGGGTAGTTCGCGATGTGTAGCTATCCACCGGCCCACCATTGGTGAAATCACGAGATGAATGAGCTCTTCTCGCCAGTGACTCTGGCCTTTGAATTGTTTCCACGTGGAGGGGCTTCTTCCGCCTAGTTTGGGCTAATTTGGCGCCATGTCAGTTCTTTTCCTACCAGCCTTCTGGCCCTCGCGACCTTCGGCCCCATCCTAGTTTGTTAAGGAAGTCCTTTGGTATTCTAAGGTTTGTTGATATATGTAGTCCCATTCTAATCCCATCGATCCGGAGACATCTGGATCGCCATTCTAGAATGGGACGCATGATGTTTTATACGCGGGCGACGCGATGTCCGCTCTCGGCTCGGAGTTCGCGACGAGGCTGGGTCAGCTTCGACTTCATCGGCGCCTCTCAGCAAGACCTTATTCCCTTTGAACCCACCCTCCCCCTTCTTTGTTATCGATTTTATCGCGGCACGCCAGACCAGCCCTCCACTCGAGGTTTGGTTTGTCTCTGTTGTTTTGTTGGTGATGTGCGTGTACGTGCTAGCTTAGCCAAGATCCCCTCACTCCCTTCCATCTCGTGGCCTTTGGGGATGCATTTTATGCCTTACGCTTGTTCCATTCTCTTTTCGGCCACAGTTTATCACTAGGTTTTTCCTCAAAACCCAAAGCGTTTTAACCTTGATAAGCCCCCTATTAGCATTGTATTTTGTTGGGGTCCAAATGATATAATTGATTTTCCCTTTATTTTTATGGGTAGTTTGTATGTAAAAGGCTACCCACTATCCACCATTGTAGAAAATCAATGAGATGAATGAGAAGCAAGTCTCGCGCTTTGTTGGTTTCCCATGCGAGTCCTACCTAGAATGTAGGTGAAGCAGCAACAAATGAATCTGAACGGATTTGTTGGCAGCTGAATCATTATCAACTAATGAATTGTTTATCCCATATGCACACTTTTATATATTGCACAGGTGTGCACATATGAATTAAGCATAATATTCTCCATACAACTTTTAGTAACCTTAACAACAAAACCCGCTCCATAGTTGCAACACAAAACACACCTCACCATGATATAATTTTAGAAACAAAAGAAGTTTGCAATTCAAGATGTCATTTAATGAATTCCTATGTACCCCCGTGATCACAAATACAACAATTTTATGAGAGATTCTCTGTCATCTACATCTTTGACTTTGCATGAAAGACTTACCAAGCTTATCAAGTGCATCTTCAAATTGTGACTCTTCTTCATCGTGGAACTGTAAAATTGCATCATTCTCCGGGCAACTACAAAAAGACAAAAATAAATCAATCAAAGATTGATACCAAATTCATTTCAACGGCATGCCAATTGAAGCAAACGTTATCCATCTCCTCCTTAACATTGCATGATGAATTTCTGTCATAATCCTTTCTATGGTTGACACCTCCCTCAACATTTCCATGCATCTCCAATAGAGGCAAGCCTTGTCCTCGATCTAAGCCTATTTCTTGCTATTAGTCTCCTCCCGCTTGCCTCCATATTCAAGGGTCTTTGCTGCCCAAAAATTTCAGCCACACTAGACTTTACATTGAGGTATAATTGATGTCTAAGCCTCCCCTGGTTGATGCCTCAAGCTCCATATGTGCCTTCTTATTTATGCCTCTTTCTCCTCTCCTCTCATGTGCCCTCTTCATGGCTTCGGGATCGCTTCAGCTTTTCTTTCTTTTGTTGCTCCATCTTCTTGGTGGCAATATCGCTCATACCTCAACCTAATTTCCAAATCTCGCCTTTTCCTTTTATTAATAAATGACAAAAATTCATCACTTGTGACATGCACTTTTCCTCTTAGATCGTGGGCTATCATTCTCTTTATGCTTATTATTGCCTTGACGGATTGTGGGCTGAGATAAATTAGGGAATGCTGAGCTCGCTGCCAAAAAGAATGGGTCTTCCTCTCTTGCATTTGTAGGGCTACCGCGAGATGGACCAGCCATGCATGTGGTACTAGTATGCTCATGACTGCCCATATTCAGGTCATTTGATATTGGTCCTTCTCCTAGCATTTGCCCATGCATTTGTGGGTTGCTATTGATGGGGCAACAATGAATATGTCATTATTTGGCTCTTGCTTGGCCACATCCATACCGATATTGCCCTCTTGCCTCATAGGTGTGTCAATCCAAGCTTGAGTCTTGACTGGATGGTATTTAATATAATCATTATGAATGGGCTTGGCCTCATTGGCTAACTCCTCGGCAAAATGGATGGATGTGTTTCCAATTGTTGCACCTCGTGATTGGGCTTAGGGTCATATCCTTTGGTCATCTTCATGTGGAGATTTAGTTTTGTTTGAAGTATCACTTGATTTTGCAAACATACAACATCTTAGTCCTAAATGATTTTGTCGAGAAATTAGTAAAGGATCTAAAGGTCAAAGCAATTATTGCAGGTCTGTGGACGATAGTTTCAGATTGATTAGATGCATTACTCGCTGCTTTTATTTTTGCAGGTGCCAATTATCGATTTGGGTATAAGGCTGCAGGTGATTTTGGAGTCCCACTATATCGTTCTGGTCAAGAAGAAAAGTTATTCAGCACAGACCTGAATGTCCTTTCATTGGCAAATTTGATGCCTACTTCATTGGTAATTTCATATTTCCAGTCAAGTGAGCAACCTGCAACACTTCAAGCAGCATTATTTACAGTATTTATGCTCGTGCCCAATCTTCAATGTTTAACAGTAGTGCAACACGTTACACACTTCCATTATTTCACAATATGGGACTGCATTTCAAGTTGGTTTAGCTTCTTTCTTATTATAGGTCATTACTGCTAACCAAGAGCAACTCAAGCATATAATGAATTTATGTAAGTGCTAGCACCACCCCTAGCTTGCCACTGGCGGTCGTCACGATTGTGCTACTAGATTTTATAATTTGTAGCTTTCAATGTAAGTTCTGTGACAATTACATTGTGCTAGAATCTAAAAGAAAACAAACTCTTGCCAGTTGAAACGAAATACTCACATGAGAGGTTTATGATAGAGGAATTTTAAAAGGCATGTTGGTGCATTCTAAATTACTTGATTAGGGTCAGCACCATACCCCTATACAACTGCAACCATGACTCAACATTTGCATTTGCTGCATGTTTTAAACAGTTGCGAAGATGTGCAATAGATGCTATTTGAAGGATTATGAGCACATTGCTCATCCATTTGACTTGTTGCAAGGTATGTCATTGTGTTCTTCAGTTGCATTGTTCTTGCTATTTATTTGATATGCTCTTGTACTCTGACAACCAAGCATACTCAGAATCGTCATGCACAATACAAGGTGAATATTTACATCCAAAGACAAGGGCCTTTGATAAGGCATGGTTTTGAAAGAAGGTATAGCTTCATCTTCTTTAGTAGCATTGTTTTAACCCATTTATTTCAAATGCTTTTATTATCTGAGTTATTTATCAGGATTTTTTAGGGCCAAGCAATACATGTGTCAAATAAATACAAGGATGTCCAATGACTGATAATGCAAGTAAATAAATATTGAAAAAGAAATATAGAAGATTGTCCTTTGAGAAAGTAATTGGATCCATCATTTCAAGGAGAGGCTATGTTCTTGTGCTAGAAAAGAGGATCTGCAAGAACCTCATAACATCCCATTAGACATGATCAACATGAGAGAAACAATGCAAGTCTAGAAACTGGAATACAAGAAGGTAATGCACTTTAGAGCGGAAGGTTTATCCATTTCAAGCTCATTAGGTAAAATTTTGTTGATAAGCATCTGAATGTATCATGCCAGCTCCTGTGTGGTCTTTTGATTAAGTATAGCTCCCCTTGGCCAGTGGCAAAGTTTATTAGTTTGCGGAACATTAATGGTTATAAAGAAAGTGGTCATGATTGACTTTGACATGCTCATGCTATAGGTTAGTGCCAATATTTGAATGGTTCTTAAACGTATCTAAATAAAATAGCCCACAAGCACAAATAGCTCTTTTTGCATTGTCCATTTGTTGAAGCTTTCATGGCATGTAATATATCATGGACCAAGCTTTTTTTTTCAAAATTTGGAATGATATGATTTGATAGAACAAAATGCAGGGACAAAGAACTCAATATGCAAAGCGAAAGTGGTTGCTAAAGCGATCTCGCAAGATAACAGCAAATGGCTGCAACATTCCACACCTGTCTGTTGCCTCTTTCATTTATTGAATCCATCTTAGATGTGAACCCAGCGCTTTCAGGACAAAAGAAATTGTAGTTTTGAGAGATGAAAAGAATAATACAGGAAAACAATCTGACAAAGTGATTACACATTCTACCTCTATATCTCTAGATAAAACCTTTTTGCTCAATGGGATGGCGATATATTGATCCAGCAGCAAAAAGCTCTATAAATAGCTTCTATCATCTTGCAATTATGGTGATAACTGATACGAATTTCACACAGGTTGATGTTGAGCAAAAATGTTTCTTACAGGCATTGTTTATTTATCTATGGTTCTCTTTTGTGAAGAAGGTGTTGTTAATTTTCGATATTGGTTAAACTGATGCGATCTATGCTATAAATTAGATATGCCAGGGTCTATTTATAAGATTTGAACAATTATACTTAGTTGAAGAACAAGATCTTCAAATGGTCATAAAACGAGCATTCTACAATGATGGTCCGAGGAACTTCAACAATGACCAAGGAAGAGGTGTATTGCTTTGAGTTCTAATGAAAAGACATTTATTTCCTCTAATGAAACATCCAACGACAACATTATTAAAGGTGTTTTCCATTTTCATGTTTTTCATCTTCACATTGGCTGCCATTGAAGCAAAGTAGTCAAGGACTTAGGGCTAAAGGAGCAACGTATATGTTGGGCTAATCTTAAAGGACTAGTGGCCATATCATTTAAGCTTTAGTAAAATGTGCTACTTTGTCTGCCATACTAAAAAAAAGTTTGATCAATCTTCTGCTAATTTATTTAGCAATGCATCATAGGAAAAAAATTATAGTTTTGCATATGATATGGGTAGTTCTATGTTTGGGTAATTCTGAGCTTTGTTTTTAGTTAAGCAAGATTGAAATGGTAGAATTATATGTTGGAGGGCACCTCTCGCTTTGATATGGTGATTGGGGCACCATATCCAACATGAGTTTGCCTAAGGTTTTATATATCAATACCATCTTCAGGTTTTAGAATTTTTGTGAACCTCCACCAAAATAACTCAATGTCCTAATAAGGCAACCCCGGCATAACGTGATTATTTTTATCTTAACCAATTTTTTTTATAACAAACCTATTTCGAATACATGGCTCTTGAAACCCCATTATTTTGATATTGTTTTTAGTTTAGCAAGTTTGAAATAGTGGAAGAAAGGTGGGAGATGTGGTCCAGTTATTCTCCATATATATAATACCCGGGATTTTTGAAGCAACCCCGCATCATTATATGGTAGGAACCAATCTCCAACCTATTGACATGGCTCGATAGGCTTTGATATGGGGTGCGGTCCAAAGATGCCTAAAGGATTTTTGTAAAACTTACAAAGGCTTTTGATTGTAAAAAGAATTATGTAAAAACAAAGTTCATGTAACTATGAAGGAATCAGGTGAATTTAGTTGAGGACTTTATCAACTTTACAATGCGGCTATGTAACTATGGAGGAATCATGTGAATTTAGCTGAGGACTTTATCAACTTTACAGCCATCGCGATAAATTTCTTGTATGTTAACTTTGTTAGCATTTTTAAATGCTCAAAGTAATAAAAAATCCTACCATTTTGTTTATTGCTGGAAACTTGATGTGCTTCATAATGTCAAAATTGCTTACTAAGTTGGGCGATTCTTCCATGGTGTTAAAAGTCCTTGCAACATATGTAATAAAAATCATAGATGTAAGGATACGACTTTTGAAAAGGTAATTTATAAAACCTACATGCTCCAAAAATGAGAAAATATAAAAATTTAAAGGAATAACAAAAATAATTTGTAACATATATGCCCAACTAGACGTTCGTTTATTTGTCAATTTGATTCTGATGAAAAGCCCAACAACACTGGGTATTTTTTTCTTGTAGAGCATATAAGAACATGCATTTGTAAGCAATGGTAATATAGAAGAAAATGGAAGATCAGAATAAAAGTAGTCCCGTATCATAGAAATGATGCATACAGATGGCAAGAAGATCATTCAGAGGACTTACTTATTGCGTGTAGATGCCTTAGATTGGATACTTCAAAGACTGGTCTGTTATATGTCCTCAAGTATTTGAGCACTCTGCAAAGCAAAAGGAGAGGAATATAGAAAGTAACTTTATGGGGAATATTATCTTTATGATGAAGGCATATAGAATAGACAGGCCCCTTCAAAAGTATATAGCTTGCGTGATAAACATCGCATCCCATACCTAATAGCACACCAGTTTTTGAACAATAAACTACTTCTTATCAAAACTTTAGGGCGCCTTTATGGTTTTATCATCCCCATAGGATATAATGCAAAACTGCTTGTTAGGATGAGCAAATGCGAGATCATTAACATCACCAATATGTGCATCGATCTACATCACAACAAGTTTTGAGTTATTTATACATTATATAGTTGGTCTTAGAAGTCATTAGTCCATGCATACTTCTAAGTGTTGTGCAAGTCACTCCCACCATCATATTTGGTAAATCCAAACCACATGCTTGGAGAAAGCCACGCGCATTAAAATGCCACACCTGTTAAAAACCATTGCAAAGACACCTTTCCAAATGCCACTGAAGATGGCATGAAAGCGACATTATTCACACGATGATTAACACAAACATGTATATACACATATAGGCAGCACATACCTAAGAGGCCTCCATCTGGACTCAAAACTACCCTATTGACTTGAACAACAAGGTCTTTAACACGGCAGCCTGGAATTAACAGACCAATTAATAAGCACTACCACTTAAACTGAGATTATTCGCCATAGATAAACAGTAGACCATGAAAAGAGAAGATATTACTTACAGAGGCATAGATCATGATGAAATGTGTCAAACTTTAAAGGTCCATTGAGCTCCAGCCTCTAAAATAGGTAGAATGGTCTACTATTCAATAATCAGTTCTTCTAATTTATCATCATGCCAGGTAGATAAATTAATTCTCAAAGTTGAACGAACCATCTCGTTTGACGAATGCTCAGCACATAGACTTCTTTCACAGGCACGACAATGGTGCTGCACAATCATTTCGTTAAAAGTAGACATATAATGACAAAATCAGATTACAATACAAAACATTTAGATGAAGGTAAGGATCTAGACTAGAAAACAAATCAATAACTATAAGAAAATGAATTTGAATCAAAGATCAAGTGGGTTACCTGGCGTTTGAATGTGCTGATGCTGCAGCTATAGATAGCGCAATGGGAGGCCTCATGAAAAAGAGGGGACTCCACAACTCATTTCGGTGGATTTGCCACTTTGCTTCCAAGCTCAAGGATAAGTAGTGTAAAAATGTTTGCAAACTCAAAAAACAAAGATATAAGATGCCTTATTTACCTTGAGAAGATGAGCCACCAAACATTATAACACAAGTTAGCTCCTATTTCCCATACCTCCAAAGCTCCATGTGAATCTATAGTATATTACACTAAAACACCAAAGATCCTTAAACGATATCGTCAGTGACCTTTGATTCCCGGCCCTCAAACATATTTCTAACCCCTTAGCAAATCCAAGTAAACCCTTCCGAAACCGTAAAAATCCCTACACCCTGGGCGCCAAGATGTTATTGCAAATAATCACTGGAATACTTTCTTTAAAAGAATATTCAAGAGGTTATATGATGTAACCAATCCCTAATCCAACGTTGGATAGCGGTTTGATCCCTAGAACCTGCAAGGACCAAGGTTTAAGGGCCTATAACCTTCTCATATGAGATATGTAAAGTAGAAAGGGCTCAAAATATGTCCTTTAGGTACAATTCATGAAAAAATCATCACCATTATTTGTCCATTTTAACTATATTGTATTAGAAACATGTGCTGACAATGCTCATGGATTTGTGGAATGGGGGATGTGTGGTAGTCGGTGTGCAAAAGAGGATTTGTCATGTTTGAAGATGTGAAGGGTAGAATGAAAGAACAGACCTTGTGTTAAGTAGATAGAAAACATTTTTACAAAACATGTCCACTGTCATTTGACAAAATGCCATTTGTAGTAGTTAAGTACCTCAGTAAGAGGTTAAGAACAAGAGTAAAAAAGACTTCAAGTTTAGGCTCAAAATGCCACGTTCAAAAATTGTGAGGGTGCATGCTCGAATCTCCGATATTGTGGCTATATGGTTTGAAACGTGGAGCTTACAAGGACTTCATACAAGCATTTAGAAGATTACAAACTACCTAGGCAACAAACTTTGAGTTGTAAGAACAATAATATCTACCACAAGTACTATGCTTGTAGGTGGATGTGACGCTCCCTGCTAAATATACGGCGCCCGGCCGTACACTCGGCAGGAAATCCCCCATCCGGTCCATCAACCGCATGGGCCCTCCGTCTAACCCGCACTCTGAAAGAATCCTAGTGCGGGCAGGGGACACGAAGGTGTCTTGCGCGCCCTTCCCCTATGGGCTCCTATCACAGCGGAAGCATAAACAACGTCAGAACTAGCAATAACAATACAACATACTACCTCGAAGGGTAGTCCATCACATATCCACAACTGCAAAGAAGATAATCCTATGCCATAAAACATAAGAGCTCCTACCCATGGTTCGACTCATAAGGAGGATGACCGACTGGCTAGGCCTCAAGATAGAGCGCATCGAAGTCATAACAATGGCGGGCTGGCTATAGACAATGGCTAGGGTTGACCACTCCATCCGCCCCCGTGCATACTTTGCGCATGGGCTAAATGTGGCTCGCATGACTCTAGCCTTCCTGGACACGCAATCCCATGGCATCACCCATCTGGGACTACTCCAAAGTTGCATCTCCCTGGTCCGATGAGGCAGAAGGGTTGCATCTCCCCTCCCAGTGGTCTAGAGGTGCCGTATGGCTAGAGAATCGTGGGCGACACACGATTCGCACCCGACTTGACCCAAAACGAGAGCCAAGCCAACACTTGCAGCTCTCGAGAGGCAGGGCAACACCATTGCCCTGTGAGGTGTCGGACCCATGCCCGCCCACAATGAAGTGACCGACCATAAGCCTAGCCCACTATGGGATCCCCCCCCCCCCCCTGGCAGGGATCCTCCCTCCACTTTCCCTCTAGCCCCGTTATGTGGTGCTGAGTCATAACATAGCCTCGATAGCCTGGTGGGCTCCTATGCACAGGCCGCAACTAATAGGAACTAAGGGGTCTAATCTAGAAGCATACTACATATGGCTCTAGGTCTCTACCCCCCCTTCCCAATACAAGAGGAGCAAACATGATCAACCATCATCACATAATCATCACATCATGAGAATAATCATAAGAAGAACATCTTAACCTAATCATACAAATCTAACTAATAGTTAGGGTTCATTGATTAGGGTTCAAGATGTTGAATACGGGTTCTAGGATGGCTCTACTCTAGATACAAGATACTAGCATATCTGGAATGCTAATTCCAGATAAGCTATCACAACTACTATCCTACATACCTGCCCTGAAGCTCTCCCTCCAGATCCGGTGCCTCCATGGTCTTGACTCACGAGATGCCGCCCTACCCAAGAACAAGTCTACCCCGGGGTCGCTGCACCAGCCTATGCCAATAACAATCCATGTTCAAACGGGGTTTCAACGAGTAGGTGAGTCTCGGGTGCTAGGGTGGAAAGAGGCCTAGGGTTAGGGTTTCAGCCTATATAAGTTAGGGTCCACCTAGGATGCCACGTGGCACCAATCGGTGAATCCGTGTGGCGGGTGCCCAATAGGTTAAGGCCACGTGGATAATGGTCTAACCTATGGTTGGCTAAGTTATGAGAATAACTTGGCCATGCCCCCTAATGCCACAATCTATGGTATACAAGGCTATGAAGATAGACTTGTATAGTGACGGATCCAGGAATATACGTGATTTATGGCGTGATATTCCCTCGACCGCCACATTCTCCCCCTTAGGACAATGCCGCCCCTCAAAGATTGCGCTAAGGTGACGAACCTACCTTATGCCTGCAAAACAACAACATGTCATAACCTTTAGTTTAGTTTAGCAATCAAGTTTTATTAGTTAAAAGGTCAAAATTTAGGCTATATTTGTACTTATACAAAATTATATAGCCTTAACACCGTTATTTCTTATAATAATTCAAAATACTATTATAAGAGTTATTAGGGTTCATAATCTAAATTATGGCTCCCCCTATCTTCTCGTAACGCCTCCTCGTTGAAGTCCTCCTTCTACTTGCCTGCAAAAGGAGCACATTACGTTAGTTTAGTTAATAATTTGTGGTTTTAGGGGACCACCCCCCTTACCTCCTTGAGCGAAACCATCGCTCAAGGTTGTCCTACTACCTTGCCCAAGATCATGGCCCTTTCGGATTTGAGCTTAGGGATCATTTAAGATGCTCCCATCATTGCCCATGATCGAAGTGCTACCTTGTACACCCATCCCCGGATCGAGTACACCCCAAAGGCATCATGCCCCGAGGGTTTCAGCTAGGGAACGCCTCATCCCATCCCATCATCGCAAGATGATCACTTTAACCTTCACCATGACCCTCCTACGGCCAGGTGTGCGCATTCTCGCATCGTGGCATAGAGATCATCCGGGATCGATGTCCCATCATCGCCCACCATGCCTCATTCCTCACTCACATGACCCTAATGGTCATGCGCACCTCTTGGTGCGTGTGGCTCAGAGAATGCCCTAAAGGTATCCCATCATCGCCCACACGATCCAAGTTTCCCCGCACATGCACCCTACTAACTAGAATGCATGCGCCAGGCTTAAGGCTAACTAACAACATACTAGCTAACCACCTGGCAAGTCGGGGTCGACCAAGTCGGAGACGACTCACCCATCAAACTCCTTCATAAATTCTGGGTATTGTTTCTCCAAATCCTACTTCAATACCCATCTTGCCTTCCACGGGTAAGTGCTTTCTACATGACCAAATCGGAGGAATTGAGAGCACCTAGTCCTCTTGAATGACTTTATCAAGAAGCAATTCAGGCACAATTTCAAGTTGATCCTCCGTCATTTCCAACAAAGTTGAGTAGCCAAACCTCCTCAGGGTTAGGATCGTGCCTTTTCAATAAACTTACATGGAAGACCTTAAGGTGGGCCAAGAGATTCCACTTGTAGGCTTGAGAGCCCACTTTTCTCCAAGATCCTGAATGGACCGGCCCACCTAGGGCGAGCTTCTTACAATTGCCGATGCGAAGCTTCCCTTGCTTAACCTTTACTTGAGCCAACTTTATACGCCACAACAAAACAACTCCCCAGGAGTTTTATGTCTATCTGCTAGACTCTTCGGATGTGCCCATGTTTGTTGAAGATGTTCTCACACTTCTACCAAAAGCTCTTGAGATACATGCCGCCGTTGTTGAGAAACTTCCCACCTAGGGCACTAGAGTATGCCACATAACTAGGGTCAAGCATTGATAATCAGAATCGATCATGGGGAGACATCTTCGATGACTCTTGCTTTATATTATTGTACGTAATTGACCCGGTGGATGTACTCGCCCATTTGGATTACTTGTTCCAATCATAGTTCCTCAACGAAGCTCTCCAAAATTGTGTTGGTGCGGTCCCTTTGCTGATTTGACAAGAAAAGATAAGCAAAACCCATCAACAAGTTGGTGCAGCTCATGTTGAAGAAGTGTTGCTAAACGCCGCTAAAGAACTCCCGGATCTCTATTGGTGATGATGGACCTAACGCCTTCCATGCAGCCTAAACTAACTCTTATGTAGACCCCATGGCTAGATCCAAGGTCGTGTCTATGGTGTGGCATGGCAAGTATGTGCCCTTTGATAAACTATATACCACAACCATCAAGGCTTCAAAGCTTCTTGTTGTCCTTGGAAGGCCAACTATAAAACCCATGCTGAAGACTTCCCACTTGGCCTTGCACCCCAAGGTTCCAAAACTCCTAAAAATTAAGTTGTACCGCCCTTTGTCTGGCGGTGCCACCTTGACATTGTTGGATATATCGACTATATCGCTTCTTCATGTCCGGCCGAAGTAGCTACTTCTAATCTTGAAGTAGACCTTTATAAATTTTGCATAGCCGAAATAGGGCTATTATGCGTGTCCTGGAAAATTTTTCTTACTCCTTATGCTTTGAGTATAGTTGTTCTTTTGATATTAAAGATTACCTTCCTTTTAAAATATTTGAAGGTTTCTCTTTCTTAATCCGTTTCTTGCACTCTTGTAAGGACTAGCCCATCATGTGCTTGAACTCCATGTTGGGAAAGATGGCTTCTTCTATCTTCTTGCGAATTAAGCCACAAGTGGAGATGGCATTGCAAATTGCTGCTTCAAAAGCTTGCCAATGAGTGGCGGCGTCTTAACATCTCCATGGCTGCATGCTCTTCCATTGATTTGTGTAGATCACGATGTCGTCAAGAGAATTGATGAAGAAATCATCCAAGGAATCTTCAAGATGTCCCTCAAATGCATCTGAGTTGGTGGAGCATTCCATAGACTCAAGAGCATCACCGTGAAGTGATAGTGCCCATACCAAGTTTTGAAGGAGTCTTATAATTATCTTCCCCTTCATCCTTATTTGCTTAAGTCGATTTTGTAGAAGAATCCCGCTTCTTGGGGCTGATCCATTATGTCGTTGCTTGTTGAGCTGCCCATGGTTGATATACACCTTTAAACTTCCATCTTGGCCGAAAGGATCCCCACTCCTACAACCGCTTCTTGAGCTCGCTAGCTCTGGAAGTGCTGATTCTATAAAGAGCCTTGCTGATCGGCTCGCCTCCCGGTCGCAAGAGTGATTTCAGACTCTATGCCTCTATAGAGCAAAAGCTCTCAAATTTCACCTGGAGATATATCATGGGACTTCTTGATTAACTTAGAAATTGCCCAAGGCAAATTTGTTCAAGAAGTAGCATCTTCCTTCTTACTATTATTGGGCTGGGTCGACAACTTGTAGCTTTGTGTATGACCTCATTCCTCATGATGCACTTAAGTAATTGCTTTACTGACATACGTTGCACGATTGGAATTACTTAACTTAAATTATAAGGTACTTGCCCTTTAGTGCTGGGATAAGTATCTCTTGCTTATAATAATCAATTATTGCTTTAGCCAGCTTTAATATTGCATGCTTATTGTGAGGTCATAATTGCTAATGTACATAAGTTGGTGCCGATGCTCTACTTTGCTTCGCTCTAGGTTGATGTCGAACTTGACTCTTGTTCCGTTGGTGCTGCTAATTACTTGGCCTTGGCTTAATTACTGGCCTAGATTTAGACTTAAGAGTCTTGCTCTTAAAGATGTCCAAGATCATCTAGGAGGTGCAAAATTACAAGTTAAAGAACTACTTACATAAATCCTATGGCCACAAGTTAGTCGGCATGACATTACTTTTGGGCACACATAGAAAACTATATGATTAGATAATTATTCTTGTTTTAGATCTAATCTATACTCTAGGATCTACCCTTTCTTAATTATTGCCCTCTTGAAATAGCCCCACCTTTGAGTTGATGCCATCTAAGAAGTTGGCCGGACTTATTAGATTGCTTCTCTTCATTTGGTGGATTATCCCTTATATTTGCGGAAGTACTTCGTCATATACATGGTCGACGGTTATCCTATTATTGAATCCTTCTTAGCGAGGTGATCAAACTCACGAAGAGGTTCCAATATGTTGGATATCTGCCGGCAATGTATACAATTATTGTACTCCATACATTTTCTTCCCAATACTTGAAGCTTTGCTCCATTCTTGGGTCCATCTTTCTAAAGGAAAAGACAAAAAATCTACTCGAAATTTCATTGCCCATCCCATCATGGATGTTATCACCCATAATTCTAAGAAGCTCAACTATCTAATAGGTCCCCTAGCTTGCTTAAAAGCTGGTATAGTCGTTAGTCGTTGGGTAGCAAGGCGATGATTCATAAGTTGTTGAAAAGATCTGGTCTCCTTGGGTTGTTGTATAATCATTCATTGCCCTATTCCTTTTGTCGAACATATTCTGACTCTTGACTCTTCTCGTCCTAAATGTTGATGTTGATTATCTTCATTAACATTATCCCTCTTAGTGGACTTGCTGATGTAGTGGCGACATAAGGCTCGGTGTTGCATCCCAAAGGCTTGGAGGTCATGTTCACCACTGCGTAGAATCTTTCGTGTTTGACTCATCTGCCTTGAAGGTTACAAGATTCGAGGATGATTCTTCTAACTCCTGGATTGATATTGTGGTGTTGACCTTGTCGATTCTATTCTTTCGTCTCGCTTTGATTGCATCTTTGTTGTTATAAGGTGATGACAATGTTGAGTGCTTTTACCACTTCTAAGCTGTGCAACTTCTCTTGCTTAGAGGAGTTTATGTGCATCCATCTACAAGGACTAATCTTGGTGATCAATTAATTCTGGTATTTGGTCCCTCATGATGCCTCTTCTTGATGGTGCTTGACCTCCAATCTCTACAGCAGAAGATTGTCGTGATCTTGAGATGGCGCTGTCGAGGTTGATGCAGCTGCTCTGAAGTATCGGGCTGATGAGGAAGAAATTCCTATTCCTGAGAAGCCCACCCTTGCTGGCTTGTAGTACCTCCTTAGTCAAGCATGTTTGCTTGAAGTCCAAATCTGATACTACTATGGCCTGGATACCTATGATAATTTCCCTTCCGAGGAGGTTTGTCCAGTCTCATCTTTTAGGGGTCATAAGTCGATGAAGTCTACTTGTTGGTGGCGTAGCTGTGACATCAGTCATCGATGTGGGGTTGTTCCTCGAGGCAATATGGCACTTGGAGAATATCCTTGACTAGGAGATACCCTTCCCCTAATGTGAGCAATTTTGTAAGTGCCATGATGCCCATTGACTGTTGCATAGCCCTCTTGGCAGTCTTGTGTCTAATCCTGATGTCGCAATCGTTCTTCCTATAGGCTCTCCTTTATTTTTCGTGTTCGTGCTTTCCTGTACACCATCTTGGCCTTTGATTTGCTGAAGCTTCCTCCATAAGGTTGCCCTCGCTCTTTCGATTCGTTGATGTTGTCGAGTGGCTCCCGTCGAGAAATGCGCAAGGTGATTCTCCTACCCTATATTACTGCCCTACGCACAAGGCAACTAATACTATCACACAACAATTATTTATGGCTACTTACTTTAAAAACCCTATTTTTATACCTTTATCCACTCTACCTCAAATGACCCACTTGGCATTTGGCACTCTACTAAACAAGCGAAAAGGTACTTATTTACTATCATGGGGTGGTAGAAGGAGACTCATTCCTTTGGGTGTACTTGGTGTGCTAGACTGAATTACCTAGATAGGATGAATTTCTAGATAATTATCTATGATACAAAGGTATGGCTGAAGACACTTGATGATAGTGCACCTATAACGTGTGTTGGTGTATCATACCAACGTGTGACAACAATTTCTAAGGCCTTAGCAACTAGCCGGGTTTCTAAGGAAAAGGTTTAATTATACTACCTATATGTAGACAAGAAGACACTTAGCAAGATAAGGCGACAACTAAGGCTGTGATGAGTGAATCTTTGTCTCTATCTAGCTTAAGGATCTTGGTTCTAACTATAAGGCTTGGTCATATTGGCAATTGATGTGATTGTAATAGGGAGTTGTAGTCAAAATGGCATGGAGATCAAAAAGATGATCAAATACATGGAAGGCTTGCTCGGCCCCTCCTCGTACCATCTAACAAAGCTTGATGGTGCCATTGAGCGAGAGATAGCTATGAAAAAAAAATTTCTTTGGGATTAAGCAAAGGGCTAGAAAATCGCCAAAGGAGGCGAGAGCGATTGATGGGGAGAAAATGACAAATGAGGGCCCTTTTTATAGACTAGGGTACCTCGGGTTCCGTGCACAAAAGGTTCGATGGGGCGGACTTCGAATCTATAGCCATGGTTGTCCAAATGAGCTACCATGAAGTGCAATTCTAAACAAAGCAAAGCAAGAAACACTACATGGCAATTTGTTGGGTCAAAATTGGTCAATTTAGGCAAAATTGGGCGAAATCGGGTGGCGTCATGAAAGGGCTCTGCGTCAAGGAAGCGCAAAGTGGTTTCAGCGATGCGACCCGGTTTCGGGTCAATTCTATTCCTATGAAGGGTTTTTGGGAATTTAAACATCCTAACATGACTTTTCAGCATGATTCTAACCTAACTAGCAACTTTTATTACTCAAATTGGACACCTATAACTGTCAAAATGCCGAAATCGGGTGGCGTCGCGAGAAATAGCCCCTGCGTCAAGGGGGGTTGTGAGGGGTTTCTGTGATGGGACCCGAGTTGACTTTGACTTTTTTTTTTTTTTTTTTTTTTTTTTGCAAACCGGGTTGCCAGCGAAAAATGAGGCTGCGTTAGCGGCGACGAGAGGCCTTTCGCATGATCCAACCCGAGTTGACTTTGACTCCATATATATACATATAACCATTAATTCTAGGAACATATATACATACAAGTTCAAAATCTTATTCAAAGATTCCTAAATTTCATTCATTTTTTTTTTTTTTTTTTTTTCTAATCCTTAGGTGCTAGGTTCATGCTCTTGGCGTAATGGTCATCCTCTTGGCATGAATGGTGCGGATCTTGGCCTCCTCGGCTTTGGCCGCTTCGGCGAGATCCCGCCATCGTTGATGTGGTTCCGTAGTCGGTGGCCCATCTTGAACTCCTCAATAGACCTTTGATGTAGGCACTTTCGAAAGAGAGTTTACGGATCATCGGTGGTATGATGTTGGCAATGTCGAATATCTTTGAGCAGCTCTATTTGTCTTTGGGGATTTGGCCCATGGCGGGACGTTCTTGGGGAATCGGGTCAAGGTGGTGGAGGCTTGATTTTCGACTCTAGTGTTGCCTTGTCGGATTGTTTGGCGGAGATAAATCTTGTATCTTGCCTTCTTCTTCATTACTCCATATCTTGCTTGAGCTTTAAGTAGCTTCTCGCTGATGTTGCCCTCCTTAATTTGCATTGGATATGGTTTGCAGGCGTGTAGGCCTCGTCTTTTCTTGACCTCCTCCTCCTCTTCTTCTTTAGCCCCTTGCCCGTTTTGGTCCTTCTTCCTCGGGCTCATCCTCCTCCGATTCGTCAGTTGTGGTTCTCGATAACCATGCTCTCCCTCGCCCTAGCTTCATGCCTCTTTATGCGGCTTTTCTTGGCATTGGTTGCTTTCGCTTCGCCTTCTTCTTTGTTCTCTTTGCATGGGTTATTTTCGTATTCTTGAGGGTTGCTCCCTCTTGCTTCTTTGCTCCCCTATTCTTCTGGTGTTGGGGTTGCTCTGTTGCCGAGGTTGCTCTGGCTACTTGCTCTTCTCCTGCTCTCCTTGTTCTTTGGGGTTGCTCCTTAGATTGCTCGTTGCTCTCGCTACTTGCTCTTCCACTTTCTCCCTTCCCCGTTAAGGATTTGCTTGCGTTGCTCCGAGTTGCTCGCTACTTGCTCTTCTCTGCTCTCTCTTGTTCTTTGGGATTGCTCCCTGTTGCCCGGTTGCTCTCGCTACTTGCTCTTCCCTTGCCGGCGAGCGCCCGCGATCTCAATTTTTCCTGACCTTGCGATCATTACGCTGAAGTGCTAAGTCGATTTGCTCCTCCTCACGGTAAAAAGCGATTAGATGCGAGAGCTTGAGTGGCCAAGTTCGTCGGTCTAGCCTACAAGCAGAGCCTCAGAATTTGCTTGTCGCCCACGTGAGTGCCGGCGTTCGGTTACCAAGCTGGAGCTTCGACCTTCCTAGCTACTTGTTTGGTCCCTCCCAACAGCAGCTTCCTTGATGGTGGCCTCTTGGCGATCTTGCCTCTATCTTCCGGCTCCTTTGGGTCGATCTGGGTAAATTTTGTTGGTTAGGTTGGACACTCTTATGGCAGCTTCAGGAGATTAGCTTCTAATTAGGCTTTACAAGGGTAAGGGAGAGGTTCAAGCTACCATTTGGGGAACTTCTAGGGAGTAGAGGTGTTTCCATAGGTTTATTAGATACTTTTCTTAAGAGTAAATTTATTATAACTATGGGTTAATAATTAAAGGTACTTCCCTAATCCTTAACTATTTCTCAAAATTTCCTAATTCCTTTTTGGGCCAAGTAGTGGTCATTTCGCCATTTCTTTCAAGCTTTCTTTTGGCGATTTTCGTTCAATTTTTTGCTTGGAAGGTGCGGTTCATGAACAACTTGAGCTCAAATTTACTAGAAAGGTTTCTTTTGACTATATTATTTCTACCACTTAGACTATACTTAATCTAATTACGATCCCCGCTAATGGGGAAAAAAATTCTCCCATATTCTGGTTCAAGGCTGGAATTCTCATTCCATTCCATAGCTAGGCCGGTTAGTCTACCTATTGAGGGGATATGGTGGAGTGCTAGCTCTTGGTCAACCAAGAACATTGCTCACGATACCATTGTGGCGCCCCTGCTAAATATACGGTGCGGTGGTACACTTTCGGTAGGAAATCCCCCATCCAGGTCCATCAAACGCATGGGCCCTCAGTCTAACCCGCTTTCTGAAAGAATCTAGTCTTGGAGGCGGGGGGGACTTCGAAGGTGTCTCTGGCGCCCTTCCCTATGGGCTCCTATCACGGCGGAAGCATAAACAACGTCAGAACTAGCAATAACAATACAACATACTACCTCGAAGGGTAGTCCATCACATATCCACAAGCGCAAAGAAGATAATCCTATGCCATGAAACATAAGAGCTCCTACCCATGGCTCAGACTCATAAGGAGGATGGCCCGGTAGCTAGAGCCTCAAGATAGAAGCGGGGCGAGTCATAACAATGGCGGGCTGGCTATAGACAATGGCTAGGGTTGACCACTCCATCCGCCCCTCACGTGCATACTGCGGATGGGCTAAATCAGGCTCGGCATGACTCTAGCCTTCCTGGGACACGCAATCCCATGGCATCACCCATCGGGACTACTCGAGGTTGCATCTCCCGGTGGATGAGGCGGGAAGGGTTGCATCTCCCCTCCCGGGGTCTAGAGGTGTTGCCGTGGCGGCTAGAGAATCGTGGCGACACCGATTCGTGCGACTTGACCCCCAAAAGCGAGAGCCAAGCCAACACTTGCAGCTCTCGAGGCGGAGGGCAACACCATTGCCCCGGGAGGTGTCGGACCCATGCCGGCCCACTGCGAAGTGGCAGACCATAAGCCTAGCCCACTATGGGATCCCCGAAGCCCCCTTTCGGCGGGGATCCTCCCTCCACTTTCCCTCTAGCCCGTTATGTGGTGCTGAGTCATAACATAGCCTCGATAGCTTTGGCGGGCTCCTATACCTGAGCCGCAACTAATAGGAACTAAGGGGTCTAATCTAGAAGCATACTACATATGGCTCTAGGTCTCTACCCCCCCTTCCCAATACAAGAGGAGCAAACATGATCAACCATCATCACATAATCATCACATCATGAGAATAATCATAAGAAGAACATCTTAACCTAATCATACAAATCTAACTAATAGTTAGGGTTCATTGATTAGGGTTCAAGATGTTGAATACGTTGTTCTAGGATGGCTCTACTCTAGATACAAGATACTAGCATATACGGAATGCTAATTCCGGATAAGCTATCACAACTACTATCCTACATACACCTGCTCTGAAGCTCTCCCTCCAGATCAGGTGTGCCTCCATGGTCTTGACTCACGAGATCTTTGCTCCTACTCCAAGAACAAGTCTACCCTGGCTGGGGCTCTTTGCACCACCCTATGCCAACAAGCGATGTTGAAACGGGGTTTCGAACGCAGTAGGTGAGTCCCCACGGGTGCTAGGGCTGGAAAGAGGCCTAGGGTTAGGGTTTCAGACCTATATAAGTTAGGTCCACCTAGGATGCCACGTGGCACCAATCGGGTGAATCCTGTGTGGCGGGTGCCCCCAATAGGTTAAGGCCACGTGGATAATGGTCTAACCTATGGTTGGCTAAGTTATGAGAATAACTTGGCCATGCCCCCTAATGCCACAATCTATGGTATACAAGGCTATGAAGATAGACTTGTATAGTGACGGATCCAGGAATATACGTATTTATGGCGTATATTCCCCTGGACCGTCACAGTGGATGTGACCTTTACATTTTGGGCCTGGTAAGTGAAGGAGGCATTGACTGGTGCGGGAATGAGGCGGGCAGTGCCTGAGTCTTGGGCAAGTTACCTCGCATGCCAATGAACTGGCAGAAAGTATCCAGAGCATCCAAATGGTAGAAGGTATCTAGAGAATCCAAATGGCACTGCATGTCAAAGCAAAAAGATCATATATCTTAGAGAAATTAGCTAGAATAAGTATACTTATATTTGAATCACTTGTGAGGATTGTGTGGGACTAGCTTGTGAAATTGAAGGGCTGATTTGGAGGGTGGGACCCTTCCATATTTCTCTAAAAGCGGAAAGGGTTTCTTATTTTAAATTTAGGAAGATGAGACCATTTGAAATTTTGTCTTTGGGAAAACTACGAAGGTAACCTGAACCAACTGGTTCCTAACAAAAGGGATGTGCCAAGAAGAATGTGCAAGTGATCAATATTATTATGCCCGAGGTTGAATGTCCAAGAGTAAGTGTCCAAGTGACAAGGTTTTCATCGACCTTCAAAGTATGAGGTTCTTATGCCTAAGTCTTTTCGCAATATATCCTGCATTTAAACTTGACACGGTAAATAGGCCCTTCCATATGTAAAGGCCATTCCATTCTAAAGTACTCAAGAATTGGTTAAATAGGCCCTTTCCTTCTAAAGTACTCAAGAATTTGTTGAACTTGACCATTGCTAAAGATAACACAGGCAATAGAGATTAGGCAATTTTTCAGGTGCATACAATACATCTTTTCTTTAGGCAATTATATGTTTCAACCTATTGTATCAACTATATAAGACTTTACATCACATAGCCTTAATACTCCTCAACATTCAATAACATGCCCTTCAAAAACAAGAATTATTGTCCTATATAACTACACTCATCTATATCCAACTATGAAAGAAGTCACATTGCATAGCATAACTACACTCATCCATTTCCAACATCCAAACGTAAATATTTGTACCTATTGAGGATCTGCAACGTCTCCTTCAAAAAGTTATGTGGAAGAGGTTGGGCATGATTAAGAGGGTGTAGGATGTATCCTACATTTCCTGAAAATTTTATACTCAACAAAAAGAGCATGTGAATCACAAACTTCTAGTTTCTTAGACTGCCTAAGGAATTCAACCAGGATTTATAGTCTATGTTTGAAATAAGTACTACATGGCATGTCAGTTGAGAGAACATGTTGACATTTCTGTCACGTCAAAAAGGTATAGGTGGGAATGGTGCTTGGCCCTTGGCTCGGATCTTATGGTCCACTACGTGATCCAATCTAAACGAAATACATAATCAGGGTAGGGACTGTGATTGCTGAAACTATCTCAGAACCGTTTGGGTTATAAAACCTCGAAATATGAAAACCCTTCCATATTTCTCTAAAAGCGGAAAGGGTTTCCTATTTTAAATTTCGGACGACGAGACCACTGAAATTTTGTACTGGGAAAATTATGAAGGTAACCTGAATCAACTGGTTCCTAACAAAAGGGATGTGCCAAGAAGAATGTGCAAGTGATCAATCTTATTATGCCTGAGGTTGAATGTCCAAGAGTAAGTGTCCAAGTGACAAGGCTTTCATCGACCTTCAAAGTATGAGGTTCTCATGCCTAAGTATTTTCGCAATATATCTTGCATTTAAACTTGACACGGTAAATAGGCCCTTCCATATGTAAAGGCCATTCCATTCTAAAGTACTCAAGAATTGGTTAAATAGGCCCTTTCCTTCTAAAGTACTCAAGAATTGGTTGAACTTGACCATTGCTAAAGATAACACAGGCAATAGAGATTAGGCAATTTTTCAGGTACATGCAATACATCTTTTCTTTAGGCAATTATATGTTTCAACCTATTGTATCAACTATATAAGACTTTACATCACATAGCCTTAATACTCCTCAACTTTCAATAACATGCCCTTCAAAAGCAAGAATTATTGTCCTATATAACTACACTCATCTATATCCAACTATGAAAGAAGTCACATTGCATAGCATAACTACACTCATCCATTTCCAACATCCAAACGTAAATATTTGTATCAAAAATACCCCAACGTCACATGGCCACACCACCGTATAAGGTATTGAGCTCTTTCTTCATAACAATGCCTAACATCACATTGTTATAGACGTGCTCAACTCTGACAATTGCATAATGATCTACTATACTCTATGTCCACTCACTTACAATAAAAATGACAAATATGTTTCTATACCACAGCATTTAAAAGTCCGAAAATCCCCAACTTCAAGAACATCGTCCATCTTCCAACTATTATAACAAATTGTGTGCGCACATGGCAACATGGCAATTGCTTGCCAATAGAAGAGACTCTGAAGCCACAATATTCTATGCTAAAGCATAAAACAAAGCTTGTTATAGTATCAAAGATCACAAGATGCAAATACTAGAAAGCAAAAATTTGAGTTAGACAATGCAAAAAAGGAAGAAAAGTTTGAAGATGTGTAAACAAAAAGAGCAACCAAAATCCATATTGGCTAGAGCTCGGCAAAGCGAACAATTAATTTGGAAAAATATGTCACGGAGGTGGCGTTTGTCAAGAAGCCAACCTCTATAAATAATTGTATTGTATTCAAAAAAAATGTCATTGAAGGTGGCATATGTCAAGAAGCCAACCTCTACAAATAATTGTCTTCAAAAAATATAATACTCTATGTCACGAAGGTGGCATAACCTGATATCTAGTTTAATGCCAAGTCTCTTGAGTGGCAAATAAATGTAGAGAAGAATGTCCCTTGTTGCCCTTTGATTCCTTTCAGCAGGCAATTTCAGAGGGCCTCACTGTTCTGATGAGCTTAGCAGGAACACCATATTTGAAGCATGGCCTCTTACGTTTTAAGCTCTGAGGCGCCCTTGTACTAGTACTAGAATATTTGGCAACCCAGGGGTGTGCCAAAATTTGCTGCACAGATATCCTTTCCTCTGGATCAGGCTGCAACATTGCCAAAACAAGGCTCTTTGCTTCCTCTGACACCAACCCAACTGGCCAATGCAAGTGTGAGGCAGCCAAATCCTCGCCATGAAGCAGTTCTTCGTGAATTTGCGCAGTTTCTAGACTTGAGAAGTGATCATTCCCAGTAAGCACCTCATACAGGATCAAACCCAGATCCCATATGTCTATCTCTGTGGAATAATATCCCTGCACAACCTCTGGGCGAAATATCTTGGTGTTCCGACTCTGGATGTAAAACTGGGAGCAGAACCTGAAAAACGATCCGATATGCCGAAATCCTGAAACCCTAACATCATAGGGCTTTGCTGCTGAGGTCACAAGAACGTTGCCTGGCTTCAGATCCCGGTGGATGATACCCTTTTGATGAAGATCCTGTATAGCTAGAGCAAGATTTCGAGTAAGAAGAGCCGCTTCCTTTTCGCATAGCCTGCCTTTCTTGACGATTACATCAAGCAAGCTACATTCGCACAATTCCATGATCAAGTGCCAGAATCCCTCGTCTTTGATTACTTCGTGTATATGCACTATGCCAGGGCTGCTGGCTAATTTCTGCATGATCTCCATTTCCTTGATCGGCTCTGTGTCTCCTACCCAGATGATTTTGCAAGCAAACTCTTTCTTACCTCCTCTTTTTACTTCTGCAGAGGAAAACCGTAGCTTGGCCACCCTCGCCGATTTCCTTAAGCATATCATAGCTCTCAAAAGATTGGGAAATAAAGCAGAGTAAGTGTAGTTGAGAAGCTCTTCATCTGTCTCCTGCGTCTCCGTCTCCATACTCAGAATTCTGTAATGCCAACACAATGCAAATGCAGACATTCTTATACCTCTGTAATTGTGTCTGACTCTGCACTTTCCGTGTTCTAAAATATCAGTTCTATTCCTGGCTTTCGGGAAAAAGGCGAGATCTAAATTAGGAAAAAGCCCAGATATTTGTCTGCTGCCCGTCGGATGTTGGCACGATCCCAAAGCCAACTATCCGGCCCGTTGATGCACAAACACATTAACATGCTCGCAGAAACAGAAGCAGAAAGTAACACAGGGTTGGTGGCATTTAGAATATGACGAATTCCTTGGAAACACAGGAATGCTTCACAAAGTTTCGACGATGTATCTTATATTACACAATCTGCTGCGGTTTCTATTGATGAAATGCTTATGGGGCCATTGGGTTTTAGCATCGATCAGCTGATGGTGCTCTTCTTCCTTTTTAATAACTTTAACATTATTGTCATTCATTCTCATACTTATGTTCTATCTATTTATTGAGCAGGAGCTTGCAGGTTTGAGTGTTGCTTCAGCTATTTCAGAGGTATTACATACTTATAACTATGTAAATATCGTTCAATTATTCTATCTTTCACGGCTCAGCACTTGATAGTACCTTGTCTCCAGTAGGCACTTGCCTTTACAATCTTATTTTGTGTCCAACTCGCTTTGGCATTTCACAGGTGTATCCTGTAGCTGAATATAAACGTGTCCTTGTACTATGTGGTCCCTGGAACACAATGGCGGGGATGGATTGGTTGCAGCTCGGCATCTTCATCATTTTGGTTACAAGCCATGCATATGTTACCCCAAACAAGCCATGCATATGCAGGCCTTGTCACACAAGTAAGTTCTCATTTTGGTTCTCAATGCACATTCCATGTTTCGAGCAGAATAAACCATTGAAGGTCTTTTAATTCTCATGGCTTTAAAGTAGATATCATTATGTCTTCAACTTGACTTTGAAGTGCAAAAGATAGCTACAACTGCCTAGTATTACCTTATCCAGCATATAGCAGGAAAGTTCCCACAAGTGAATGTACATAGAAATCGAAACGGGAGGAAGGATAAAAATGTTCTCCTTCTTTTCACCTTCTCTGGATTTAATTTGAATTGGCAACAAAAATTATTTACTTTGTCGTGGAAATCTCCTAAAACTTATAATTTGTTATTTTATGAAGTATATAAGAGATGCCTTGCTTTTGTTACCTGATCATTTCTGCTGAGGTCAACCAGTTCGATGACACTAATCATAAGAAAGAGCTAGATGACAGTAAGTTTGGTCATGGCCATAAAATTTGGATTCCGATTCCTACTTGAGCAAGGAGGTCGAGTATGAACAGGAATTTGAGCTTTAAAACGGGAAAGAGCTTGCCAATATTGATTTACTGCTTGTACTTTCAACTCCATTTTTCCTATGCATCTGTCCCGCATGGTGTAATCTGCAAAATACTATTGACATTGGGAATTAGTTTCTTAACTTGAAATCAGCGATCTTGCCTTTGTAAGGCCTATTTACATTGGTTCTGCAACACTATCATGCTTTCTCATTGTGGAAGATGCCTCTGCCTTTTAATTTTGTGCTGTTTATGGTAGATGTTTCTATGCATAAGTCAAGAATGGAAGTGCTTGTAATGTTTCACAATAACTCTCCCAGTGGAAACTGGTGTCTTATCTGATCTTAGCATTTCATGATGAGCATGTCCTTTCTTAGCTTGAGGATCTTCAGCTTAAAATAGGGGATAAAATAATGGTGCAGAGTTCGGAATTGTTTCTATTCTTGCTTTCATTTATTTAGTTCTTCAACATAGTCTACCATTTTAGAGATATCTAGACGTTAGCAAGCTCAAATGCCCATTTTGCAGTGCCAACTTGGATATGGGCTTATTTAGTTCTTCACAAGCTCAACTTGGATATTAACTTAACAAGCTCAAATGCCCATTTGCATGGAACAGTATCTTGGATATAGTTTTATTCTGGATTTGGCAACCATAACCCGGTAGACTAGGGACTATATGTCCACTGAAATAACGTGATAAATATGCACTGCCTTGCCTGTTTTTACTGATAGATAATTGCAGGTGCCTAGTATTACTATATCCACTGAACTGGCATATAGCAGGAAAGGAAAGTTCCCACAAGTGAATGTACATAGAAATCGAAACGGGAGGAAGGATAAAAATGTTCTCTTCCTTTTCACCTTCTCTGGATTTAATTTGAATTGGCAACAAAAATTATTTACTTTGTCGTGGAAATCTCCTAAAACTTATAATTTGTTATTTTATGAAGTATATAAGAGATGCCTTGCTTTTGTTACCTGATCATTTCTGCTGAGGTCAACCAGTTCGATGACACTAATCATAAGAAAGAGCTAGATGACAGTAAGTTTGGTCATGGCCATAAAATTTGGATTCTGATTCCTACTTGAGCAAGGAGGTCGAGTATGAACAGGAATTTGAGCTTTAAAACCTTGTGTGCTGATAACTTATAATACACTTGCAGCATGTGAAGACATGCAACACAGTTGGATAAAGTCAATACTTTTATGTTTATGTTCACGAAATTTGCACTCAAGAAACCAGCCATTCTAATGTCTTTAGTCTTCAACATTAAAAACCTAAACCTGACAGTTGTACAGGACAAAGTTTGTGTTTTAAGTTTGGTCAATGTGATGTTATGATGAAGAATGCTCAGCACTTATTTTAATAGACTGCCCTTGTTATCTAGATTATTGATAAAACGATTTCTTGGCAGCTGAACAGCTTATCAGTCCCTTTTATATCAGTCGAGAAGTTGCCACACAATCTTTCTTTAAAGTTTGACACGTTATCGATGCTATATTTGTGTTTTCATTTAAAGGTATGTGAATTCACAATAGCGTTATTAAGGGAAAGAGCTTGCCAATATTGATTTACTGCTTGTACTTTCACAATCTTATATCTTATATTTCACAATCTGCTGCGGTTTCTATTGATGAAATGCTTATGGGGCCATTGGGTTTTAGCATTGATCAGCTGATGGTGCTCTTCTTTTTCAATCATTCATTCTCATACTTATGTTCTATCTATTTATTGAGCAGGAGCTTGCAGGTTTGAGTGTTGCTTCAGCTATTTCAGAGGTATTACATACTTATAACCATGTGAATATCGTTGAATTATTCTATCTTTCATGGCCCAGCACTTGATAGTACCTTGTCTCCAGTAGGCACTTGCCTTTACAATCTTATTTTGTGTCCAACTCGCTTTGGCATTTCACAGGTGTATCCTGTAGCTGAATATAAACGTATCCTTGTACTATGTGGTCCCTGGAACAATGGCGGGTATGGATTGGTTGCAGCTCGGCATCTTCATCATTCTGGTTACAAGCCATGCATATGTTACCCCAAACAAACTGGAAAATCATTATATGCAGGCCTTGTCACACAAGTAAGTTCTCATTTTGGTTCTCAATGCACATTCCATGTTTCAAGCAGAATAAACCATTGAAGGTCTTTTAATTCTCATGGCTTTAAAGTAGATATCATTATGTCTTCACCTTGAGTTTGAAGTGCAAAAGATAGCTACAACTGCCTAGTATTACCTTATCCAGCATATAGCAGGAAAGTTCCCACAAGTGAATGCACATAGAAATCGAAACGGGCGGAAGGATAAAAATGTTCTCCTTCTTTTCACCTTCTCTGGATTTTATTTGAACTGGTAATAAAAATTATTTACTTTGTCGTGGAAATTTCCTAAAACTTATAATTTGTTATTTTATGAAGTATATAAGAGATGCCTTGCTTTTGTTACCTGATAATTTCTGTTGAGGTCAACCAGTTCGATGACACTGTTTAATCATAGGAAAGAGCTAGATGACAGTAAGTTTGGTCATGGCCATAAAATTTGGATTGCGATTCCTACTTGAGCAAGGAGGTCGAGTATGAACAGGAATCTGAGCTTTAAAACCTTGTGTGCTGATAACTTATAATACAATTGCTGCACGTGAAGACATGCAGCACAGTTGGATAAAGTCAGTACTTTATGTTTATGTCCATGAAATTTGCACTCAAGAAACCAGTCATTCTAATGTCTTTAGTCTTCAACATTGAAAACCTAAACCTGAAAGTTATACGCGACAAAGATTGTGTTTTAAGTTTGGTCAATGTGATGTTATCATGAGATATGCTCAGCATTTATTTTAATAGACTGCCCTTGTTATCTAGATTATTGATAAAACTATTTCTTGGCAGCTAAACAGCTTATCAGGGGCCTTTTATATCAGTCGAGGAGTTGCCACACAATCTTTCTTTAAACTTTGACACGTTATCGATGCTATATTTGTGTTTTCATTTAAATGTATGTGAATTCACAATAACGTTATTAAAGGAAAGAGCTTGCCAATATTGATTTACTGCTTGTACTTCCAACTCCATTTTTCGTATGCATCTGTCCCGCATGGTGTAATCCGCAAAGTACTATTGACATTGGGAAGTTGTTTAGTTTCTTAACTTGAAATCAGCGATCTTGCCTTTGTAAGCCGTATTTACATTGGTTCTGCAACACTGTCATGTTTTCTCATTGTGGAAGATGTCTCTGCCTTTTAATTTTGTGCTGTTTATGGTAGATGTTTCTATGCATAAGTCAAGAATGGAAGTGCTTGTAATGTTTCACAATAACTCTCCCAGTGGAAACTGGTGTCTTATCTGATCTTAGCATTTCATCATGAGCATGTCCTTTCTTAGCTTAAGGATCTTCTTTGTCCTGATGTGTAGTTGGAGAGATACAGCTTAAAATACGGGATAAAAAAAATAGTGCAGAGTTTGGAATTGTTTCTATTCTTGCTTTAGTTTATTTAGTTCTTCAACATGTAGTCTATTAGAGATATCTAGACGTTAGCAAGCTCAAATGCCCATTTTGCAGTGCCAACTTGGATATGGGCTTATTTAGTTCTTCAACATAGAGTCCAATATTTAGAGATATATAAACTTAACAAGCTCAAATGCCTATTTGCATGGAGCATTATTTTGGATATAGTTTTATTCTGGATTTGGCAACCACAACCCAGTAGACTAGGGACTATATGTCCACTGAAATAACGTGATATATGCCCTGCCTTGCCTGTTTTTACTAGGGACTATACGTCTATTTGAAATAACGCGTGATAAATATGCCTTTGCCTTTGCCTGTCTTTTCTTGATAGATATTTGCGGTGTGAACCGCCCCCATTTGATGGGCTCATTAAGCTGCTAGTCGAGACACCACGCATGGTCTCAGTTGATGTCCCTTCTGCTTGGCATGTTGAATATGGTGATGTAAATGACACAAAGTTTGATCCAGAAATGCTCGTTAGTTTGTTTATGCATAAGTCAAGAATGGAAGTGCTTGTAATGTTTCACAATAACTCGATTGGGGCGGTGTCTTATCTGATCTTAGCATTTCATGATGAGCATGTCCTTTCTTAGCTTTAGGATCTTCTTTGTCCTGATATGTAGTTGGAGAGATACAACTTAAAATAGGAAATAAAAAGATGGTGCAGAGTTCGGAATTGTTTCTATTCTTGCTTTCGTTTATTTAGAGATATCTAGACGTTAGGAAGCTCAAATGCCCATTTTGCAGTGCCAATTTGGATATGGGTTTATTTAGTTCTTCGACATAGAGTCCAAAATTTAGAGATATATTAACTTAACAAGCTCAAATGCCCATTTGCATGGAGCAGTAGCTTGGATATAGTTTTATTCTGGATTTGGCAACCACAACCCCGTAGACTAGGGACTATATGTGCACTGAAATAACGTAATAAATATGCACTGCCTTGCCTGTTTTTACTGATAGATATTTGCAGGAGACATTGTCAAAACATGTATTTCAACATTGGCAGTTTTGAGTGTGGTTTGAAGAAGCGGATTCTTTATTTGCCGGTGTTTCGTAACTAATTTTACAAAAACGTCCACTATCGGTTGACAGAATGCCGTTTGTAGTAGTTAAGTACCTCAACAAAAGGTTAAAACAAGAGTAAGAAAGACTTCTAGTTTAGGCTCGAAATGCCACGTTCAAAAGTTGTGAGGGTGAATGCTAGAATCTTAGATATTGTGGCTATGTGGTTTTAGATATGGAGCTTACAAGAATTACATACAAGCATTGGAAGATTACAAACTACTAGACAACAAATTTTGAGTTGCAAGAATGATAATATCTTTATCCAATGCGCCACTTACGAACGAATTGCCCATTGTGCTTAGAAAGGATACAACATAAACCATAGAGCAAGTTTGGGAGTCAAAGGACGTCTCTTAGAGAACAACAATGCACCCATCTTTTATTCTCCCCATTCTATCTTTTGTTTGGGGAAGAATGAAAAATCAAGAGATAAAGTGAGATGGCAAATGATACTCAGTTTGTTAGATTAAAAAAAAAGAGATTAAAAAAAGAGTGGGTGGGAGTGGCACTCATAGATTCATCTATAAGCATGTAGTTTTGACATACTCCCCGTTTCTGGGTAAGGATGTTAAGGGTGAGAGTCACTCCCCCTTTAACTGGTTTTTCAAAGCGAAAAGAAGTTATAAAGTTTCCAAAATTTACCACACTTGCCTCCCTGAGAAGGATCGGAAGCATGCCCTTAATTTTTCAAAAAGACTCTCTCCTCCAGCTGGAATTCTTATTCCTGCCCAAAGATCAAAGCCTTTTCTTGGCTGGTTCTCCACAATGCCCTTCTAAGCAATACTCTCGGGCCCAGGTTGTTAAGGCGGATAACATCCTAGAACTCATGTGTTATGCCCTACTATAATAAACTCGGGCCTCCGGCCCTCGTTTGTTATAATAGGGCATAACACCCTCATTCAAGATGCTATACCTCTCTTAAGCAATAGGTCCTCATAGATTATAGATCCCAGCCATCGAGTGCAAGTCAATTATTAGCTATAATCCACTTACATGTTATGATAAACGGGTTATGAATTGTTTATCATGATAACTGTAATGTTTATGAGGCCTTGAATCCATACGGAATGATGAAACAATTTTCTTGCAAAAGTTGGTCTAATCAAGCTTTATAGTTGAGAGGAAGGGTAGGAATTACATTTGGGTTTAGTTGCTCCGGCAAAAAAAACTTGCTTCTATCCTCGAGCTTGCCATAAATTCTTCGTTCGTGATTATGGCTATACCACCTATGGGAAAAAATTATCTCGAACTTGTCGATTGAAAAGGTTAAACCTCGTGCTTGCCCATTATGGCAAATAAATAGGCTTATTTGCCGTAATTGCATGGTTACCGGGAACGGCGTTCCGAACGCCGTTCCGGTTCCGAACAGGTTCCGGGGCATGCCACGTTCCCGGAACATTTGTTCCCGTTCCAAATGTGTATGTTACCCGGAACGCCGTTCCGACAATGTTCCGGTAAGTTGGGAACGTTGTTCCCAACTATAAAATTTGTTTTGACCTTTTCCTTCATTTTTTTCTTATTTTTCACTTTTTCTTTTGCAAATTTTGATTTTGCAAAGGTTTGGGCCCTCGATATTCATTAAATAGCAGGCGTAAAAGCCCTTTCTCCACTCTTTTCATTTCCACCGAAAGTGGCCGGCCGGATAGTATGGATACAAAATTTCTCGATCAGTCAGCTCGATTTGGTTTGATGGCCGAGCACTTTCGCCAGAGGAGGAGAGAAGCAAGCAGCAACGCAGCCCTTCTAAAGTTCCAGTTCCAGTCAGACTCCAGAGAATAGGTAGAGAGCAAGCAAAACGCTCCTTTTCTTTCTTTCCTTCTGTTTCATTAGAATAAGTAGTAAATCTGTATCATTGTTGAAAGCCAGCCAGGGAGAACTGAAGTTCCATTTGCTGCCACATAACACACATAATAGTTACATTGATTGAATGATCTTAAGGTATGTTCTTCAGCATTTATTTATTTCATTCATACTCATAGATTGATTGATTTTCGTGCATTTGTTTTGTTTATTGCTCTTTAATTAAATGGAAGAAGAAGCAGAGCACATCATGCCATATATTTGCTATAATAGAAGATTTCTGTTTTATAATGATGGCTTAAGATATATTCGTCATAAAAGTTAAACTATGTGGTGTTTTTATGTTCATTTATAAGAATATGTAATACGGTAGAGCCATATTTTCATTTGGCCATTATTATACATCACCCTTTGACATTTTAAAATTGAAAACTAGTTCAATAGGTTAATTAGCTCATGGGAACACCAAATCCATTTTCAAATTTTAAAAATTCCAAAGTTGGATGTTCCCGTTCCGAAGTGTTCCGGTTCCGGTTCCGAAATTTGGGGTGCCGTTCCGGTTCCCGTTCCGGTTCCGGGTAACCATGCGTAATTGGGCTCTGATCGGGGCTTAGCCCCTTCCTTCCTTCCTTCCTTCCTTCCTTCCTTCACCACAAAGTCCCTCTTGCACCTTGCTATTATGCAAAGCAAGGCATAGTGTTGTGATTTCAACAAGTGTATGTTTACATACTATGAGCTCATGAACTTCCGAGGCCTTTTTTTTCATCATTGTATGCGAACAAGCCATGTTTCATCCTAACACAGTAGTCTTAGGACAAACGATGTCTCGAGTTCGAGGCCACCGAGTTGCATTCAATGTAAGGTGGTTAGGGCAGGACGCAACAAAACAATGTTGATGTGGTGTATTCGTCCTCATATGTCCAATCGGATGCTGCCAATATGAAATGGCTTCCTCTTCCTCTTTCCTTTAACTTTTAAGCATAAAAAGGGTTTCCTTATTGTATTCTCTTCTCTGAAATCTTTGAGCAGGAGGAGGTGGTAATACATGTGGCATAGAGATATAAAAAATTTCGTGGATTTGGGTCAAAGACTATGCTGTTTTTGTTTTACTTTTCCTCATTTTCATTGATAAGATGGTTAGGTCAAAGTATTTTTTGCGTATTTTGTCTGCTTATGCATTATTTTATAACATGTAACTCAACTGTAGGGCTTCATGTTCAAGGCCTCGTGGGGACTACAATGTAAGGTGTCTCCTATCCTCCTCTTTTGGAGTAGTCGTGTGACATGTGATCACGCTGACGAGATAATTGGGGACACTCTCGAATCCCCACCTTGTTGGGAGGAAATGAGTCCAATGTCATATAACTAGTATGCCCTGGCACCTTGTTCTTTCTCCTCCTCCAATTCCTCCTCCTCTTACAATTCCCTTATCAATTTAATCCATCTGAGAACTTATACCCATGGGAAACAAGGTGAAATAGCGAGGGCCCAAGTTTCTTCTCCTTCTCCTTCTCCTTTTCCTTCTCCTCAAATAAATACTTCCTACAATTTCCTTATCATTTACCGCCCCATGTTCAAGTCCTCATGGGGGGCATACATTTTTGTATGAGAACCTATGCACATGATAAATGACAGAATGTAGGCCAAAATTTTCTTCTTCTTCTCTTTTCAAATAACTACTTCCTGCACTTCCCTATCATTTTAGGGCCTATAACTTTCTCATACGAGATATATAAAGTAGAAAGGACCCAACATATGCCCTCTAGATACAATTCATGGAAAAAATCATCAACATTGTTTGTCCGTTTTAACTATATTGTACTAGAAACATGCATTAGCGATGCTCGTGGATTTGTGGAATGGGTGATGTGTGGTAGTTGTGCAGTTGTGGATTTGTCATATTTGAAGATGTGAAGGGGAAAATGAAAGAACAAACCTTGTGTTTAAGTAGATAGAGAACATTTTTACAAAATATGTCCATTATCAGTTGACAAAATGCCATTTGTAGTAGTTAAGTACCTCAACAAAAGTTTAATAATAATAATAATAGTATTTATCATGCCCCTTTTGGACCTTGAGGTCATGGAGCAGCAGTTACATTTACATGTTTGATCATATTTGAGTCAAAAACAATCTATGTGACTCGACCTTTTTGAGATAGCAACCTAGTTGCTTTGGATCTACCTCTAGGAGACTATGGAAATTACTAAAACAGATACCAAAAGACTCTCTAATTCTTGCATAAGATGCGCATGTTAGAAACACATGCTCTTCATCCTCAATAACGCCTTCTGTGCACATCAAGCAAATCCGTTCTTCTCTTGGAATACCAGCCCATCTTCTGTCTCTATTTGGAGCTTATGCGAGCAGTCCGAAGATCTTGCAATGGTTTGCCTCATGTGTCGTGAGATCCGGTGCGAAGGTATGTCTGATCTAAGTACACCAACATCGGATTGATCTCTTTCATGTAATAAGCCATTTTAGTGCCAGGTTCATTCCAGATCCGCTTCAATGCCTGTGACTGTACCATATCCCGCACACCTATTTCTGTATCCGGCCAGCTTGTTCTGTTGATTCCCCAGGCAGAAGCCCAATCTAATACATCTCTATACCAGCCCGTGTGCGTGGATGCTTCCATTGCTTTTCTTGGGAGTTGATCATCATCGAAAGTACTACATAATCTGTTCACAAAAGTGATAGTCTGGATCAGCGCCTCCACTTCCAGTGGCAACAATCCTAACATGATTTGATAAGGTGTTTGTTGTTTCTATTCTTGCTTTCGTTTATTTAGTTCTTCAAAGTCTACTATTTTAGAGATATCTAGACGTTAGCAAGCTCAAATGCCCATTTTGCAGTGCCAACTTGGATATGGGCTTATTTAGTTCTTCAACATAGAGTCCAAAATTTAGAGATATATTAACTTAACAAGCTCAAATGCCCATTTGCATGGAGCAAAGATCTTGATATAGTTTTATTCTAGATTTGGCAACCACAACCCGTAGACTAGGAACTATATGTCCCTTTGAAATAACGTGACAAATATACGCCTTGCCTGTCTTTCTCGATAGATATTTACAGGTGAACCACGCCCCCATTTGATGGGCTCATTAAGCCGCTAGTTGAGACACCACACATGGTCTCGGTTGATGTTCCTTACGCTTGGCATGTTGAAGATGGTGATGTAAATGACACAAAGTTCGATCCGAAATGCCGGTTAACTGTTTATGCATAAGTCAAGAATGGAAGTGCGTGTAATGTTTCACAATAACTCTCCAAAGTGGAAAACCGGTGTCTTATCCGATCTTAGCATTTCATGACGAGCATGTCCTTTCTTAGCTTTAGGATCTTCTTTGTCTGTTGTGTAGTTGGAGAGATACAACTTAAAATAGGGGATAAAAAATGGTGCGAGTTCGAATTGTTTCTATTCTTGCTTTTCGTTTATTTAGTTTTTCAACATGGTATACTATTTTAGAGATATCTAGACATTAGCACGCTCAAATGCCCATTTTTTTGGTGCCAACTTGGATATGGGCTTATTTAGTTCTTCAAAATAGAGTCCAGAATTTAGAGATATATTAACTTAACAAGCTCAAATTGCCCATTTGCATGGAGCGAGAATCTTGGATATAGTTTTATCGATTCGGCAACCACAACGGTAGACTAGGGACTATATGTCCTTTGAAATAACGTGATAAATATGCATTGCCTTGCCACGTCTTTACCGATAGATATTTGTAGGTGAACCAGCCCCCATTTGATGGGCTCATTAAAGCCGCTAGTTGAGACATGAAATAACCGGGTTAGTTTGTTTATGTGCCTCGGATAATTTTTGGTAATACAAAAAAAGAGTTTTGTAATGGTTATCTGGCAATTTGATTTATATATGATGCTACATTAATGCTAGGCAGAGACTGCACCAAAACTATGTGCAAAATCATTCAGAGGTCCTCATCATTTTTTAGGAGGCATGTTTGTGCCGCCTGCTACTGTGCAAAATGAGGAACAAATTTCTCGTGACATGCTCTTTGTGGTGCAACTAGTGAATAATCATGATGTATATCCAATTGGATATTGTGCAGAGCTCTGTAATTGAGGGACCGCATGTTCTGGATTAGACTTGGATCTGTACTCATCACTTGTCGATTCCATTTGTAGGTTGATGTTCAAAAGGTCAGAAACCAACGGGACTTGTCATGGAAAATGGAACGGTTGTCTCCATAATTTTGGAAAGCATGCTTGTTAGATGGAATACAGCTAAAAAAATAGCGTCTATATTCAATCGTTAGCCTACGTTAGTATATTCCTAGGGAAGTGGGATGCTTTATATCTAACACAACTTCCTTTCGAGCTTGTTACATTTTCGAGCCGGTTAGCTGTACCTAGATAGAACATGTATAAAATTGGCATGAAAAAGTTATCAAGCAATTTTAAAATGTTGTAGAAAATATAAGCACCAGATCAAAACCTAAATGGATGCATGACCTTGTCTGATGCTTGCACCTTGTCTTTATGCAATGTAAGGCAAGGGAATACTGTGTCAAATGACCTTAGGCGGAAGGTGATAGGTCCTCGTAGATTATAGATCCTAGCCATCGAGTTCAAGTCAATTAATTATTAGCCATAATCCACATACATGCTATGATAAACGGGCTATGAATTGTTTATCATGATAAACTGTTTATTGTTTATGAGGCCTTGAATCCATATGGAATGATGAAACCATTTTCGTGCAAAAGTTGGTCTGATCAAGCTTTATAGTTGAGAGGATGAGTAGGAATTACAATTTGGGTTTAGTTGCTCCAGCCCAAAAACTTGCTTCTATCCTCGAGCTTGCCAGAAACCTCTTCTTTGTTCGTGATTATGGTTATAGCACCTATGGAGAAAAAATTATCTCAAACTTGTTGGTTGAAGAGGTTAAATCTCGTGCTTGCCCATTATGGCAAATAAATAGGCTTATTTGCCGTAAATGGGCTCTGATCGGGGCTTAGCCCCTTCACCACAAAGTCTCTCTTGCACCTTGCTATTATGCAAAGCAGCCACTTTTGTGGTATGAAAGTATAATTATGGCACCGCTCAACTGTCGTTATTTAAGAATGGAGTCCCAATTTGTGGGGGAAATTCTAATTTCAAAAACTAAAATTCAAATTCCTATTCTTTGGCCCCTTCCTGTTCTTTGCCTACGTCCTGTTCTTTCGCTCGCTCCCTGCTGCAAGCTCCAATCCATTGTGGATATGGATGTCAATGAGGTAATCTGTCCACAAACCGGCATTTCGCACGTGGGAAAACGCAGAAGAACCAAGGAAGAAGAAATGTTGAAGAAAAGACGCAGAGGAAAAGAAGAAGAGAAGAAAAATTGGAACTTGCGCACTGGCGAAGGATCCAGGTTCATCAAGAAGTGCAAGCGATGAAACGCCGTATTGTCCTTAATTTGCTAATGTCTTTTCATAAAGCGGACCAAAAGAATTGAGGATAGCATGAAGAAAGAAATTTTACTTGAGTTTTGAGGGATAAAACATTGGAAAATTTATAGGTGAAGAATTAAAATATTTGGAAGCCAAGAGCATCGTTATAAGGATCCTCACGGGACTCCATGCGATCGCAGGAAACTCTCTACCGGCAATGACCGCCTAGCAGACCAAGAATATTTGCCTTGCAATGTATACGTACCCAGCAGGCGCATTCGAAACAAGTGACAAAATTAGCCAGTGAGATCTTGGAAAGGTATTAGGTGTCCACCCAAGAAAAACCCGCAAAAGGCAAAAAAAAAAAAGAGGGAAGAGATCGATTACAATGGTGGGAAATGGGTTTCTTACAAGAGGGCTAAAAAGATTTGATGCAATTTCAGATGAACAGATAGAAAAGATTCAAAATTTTTGGATTGAGAACACTAGAGTGTCTCCTAACACAAAGGATGTTAGAACTAGAAAATTGGAGAGAAATGTAAGAGAAGAACATGCTGCCCACTATCTGGAGGAATCACAGGTTAGTTTATTTCTGTTATTCATGTTTTCTTAGTTATGGTGCTTAGTGTGGTCATGTAGTGGTTATTGTGTTGTACAGTGATTGTGGTGTACTGTATGCAGCATGTGAATTGTGTGTAGTTGACTCTGAAATGCAGCTAAATAATATTTAATGTTTGGAATATTTAGAACATGACAGAATTGAGTATTCCTTTACTGGGTGTGCGTACAGTCTAAAAATATTTGAGAACCGGGGTAGGTCGTACTATTACACGGCAGAAATTTTTCCCTTAGAAATAATCCCCGCCCGCGTGTTGACGTCGTCTAGCTACCACCCACTCCTTGTATCTCGGATCCCCCGCGCTAGACTTGTCGGCTTGCTGCTAAGAAAACACCAACACAAGCCCAGATTTCTTCAAGAAATCCCTCTGACGTCAGCACCTACCAGGGGCTTTATCCAGATCGACCTTTGGCAGAGTCAAACTGCTCCTGTGGTCAGTTACCCAGCTCTTGGCTGCAACCCGACCCTATGGGTCTGATTTAATCCGGCTATTGGCAGTAGCAGACTGCCCTCAAAGCCTCACTATTAGTTTTGGAATCCAATTCCGACCCTATAGCCTGATTCATGAATTCTACAGCAACCGGTTAAGGCAGAAACGTCGGTTCAATTGTGCTGCTTGAATTCGACCTTTGGGCTTTATAGAACTCATCTTTGAGTTCACCAACAGTTCTGCATGCTTGAATCCGGCCAGATCAGGCCCTTGTTCGATCCAAATCCATGCACTAGAGCTTCTGTTCGAGATCTGACAGCCGGGCCTTCTCCACGATTCTGTTTTCTGATATAACAGTCTCTACAAGACCCATCGAGCCAATGTAAGCCATGTGTCACTTTAATACTACATATTAAAACCATAGCTTAACTTACATTTAAATACATTTGCCCCTAGGGCCTTACATTAACATTAACAACTGATGTTAACCATGTAAGTTTACGGGTCTTGACCCGATCAATCTCTGCTAGCTCTTGTCGCGCTAATATTAATAATATTAGCGCCCCCTAGCGGACCATTACCCGCCGCTAGCCATTAATTCCATTTACTTCGCATCTCGTCACCGTAGACTGATTACAGTCAACACGGCCCATTGAATCTGGGCGCGTGTCAATCGCGACCAATAGTACTCCGTGCTTATGGGCGTCCGTCAAGGGGCCGATTCGGCTATGCCCTTTGGGAGCACACTGTAACATTCCTCCCCTCCTTTTGGACCTTGCCCTCAAGGTTGATCCTTTAGATGAGGGAACTGCTGCACAAATTCCTCCGCCTCCCGGTGGCATCCTGAGACGGGTCCTCACCACCGAACGGATGTTCTACCACATCCCTATTATGGCGGCTGCGAACTCTTTTATCTAAAAGACGTTCAAGCGTTCTGAGGAGTTTAAGACGATCGGTATACTTTGCGGACTAACCACGTTAGCGGTATCCAGTATAGCCCTCTTTAGTTGACTTACATGAAACACAGGATGGATCCCTACTTCCTGTTGTAAGTTCAACTCGTACGCTGTTTCCCCGATCCTTTAGTAATCCTAAAAGGCCCGGCATACCATGAGTAAGTTTAGGCACTTTCGACCTTTGGTTAAAGGCGCAATGTGTTCATTCTTAGCGCCCGAAGGATAAGCGACCAGTAAAAAACACGTAATCACCTTCCGCATAAGAAATATCTCGCTATATTTGGCGGGCGCTTCGTGCCTATCTTGAGCTTTTCGCAATGCTTGCTTGCACTGCCGCAAGATTGCATCCATATCATGCAGCATGTGTACTGCAACTTCGGTTCTAAGGTACTTATGCATCCCAGAATAAGCCCTTGGGTTCCGGCCCATCATAGCCACAAAGGGAGTCATCCGAATTCCCGTGTGATGGCTATTATTATAAGCAAACTCTAGGTAGGGTAGATAATCTTCCCATCTAGACTGCTTCTTATGGACAAAACTTCGCAACATGTCCTCCAAGATCATGTTTATGCGCTCAGTTTGCCCATCCGTTTGTGGATGATTACCACTACTCATGTATAATCGGATCCTCAATCCTTTCATGAGGTCCCTCCAGAAGTGACCCGTGAACTTAGTGTCTCGATCACTTACAATGGACAAGGGAAGTCCAAAAGTTGGAAATATGTTTTGCATATTACGTCATGCCCCGTAGCCTCCCCTTTCAATGCTATAAACTTAGCATACTTGGTTAACCGATCCACTATTACCAAAATCTGAGTATGTTGCCTAGCAGTTCTAGGTAGTGCGACTATGAAGTCCATACTCACGCTTTCCTTCCTACTCTAGGCATGTTTACTAACTATTATCATGTTATTGGCAATACCATAAATTTGTGCATTCTTTTCTGCTTCATGAAAAAAAACTATCATGGTTTCAATATTGTGTGCGCCAGTGGCCTATTTATTGAGATACATATTCTTACCTCTTTTTATTTGCATTTTACAGACCATTCTTGCAATATTTGTTCCTTGGATTGCAATAATAGGCACAATTGTTGTTGGTCCTTTTGTCTTTTCGCTCATATTACTTGCCCTTGCTCCATTTGATCTGCAATATTGATTGTCGTATGATTATTCACTTAATTTGTTTACTTGCTTTGGCCCCAATGCTTGAAAAGGTAAGGATGTTTCCCATTTTCTTAGAAGATGGTCTTATAGTTCTTTTTGTGCTTTGAACATTCATGTGGTTGATTGCTTCATTACACAATTGCTATGGCATTGGCAATAAGCATGACGGTATGCACATATAAGCAAGAGTCAAAGAACAAGAAGCTGTAGAAATCTCACTCTTCCTTATGTACATTAGTCTTCATAAATGATGTATTTGTCTTACTATTTGGCTTTATCAATCTCATACATGACAGAGGCATGAGCACTTGGGACACTTCAATCATAGTTCTTTCCTAGATGTACATATTCAGAAATTCTTATCAGGCATAGAGGCGTGGCACATATTTATACAGACGTAATATTCCAACATCCAAACGTAAATATTTGTATCAAAAATACCCCAACGTCACATGGCCACACCACCGTATAAGGTATTGAGCTCTTTCTTCATAACAATGCCTAACATCACCAAGGGGGCGTCACCTTGTGGAACCTGTCAAAACCACGTGCGTCAATGGGAGGGGATGATTTTTTACCCTTTTCCGTATGTATACTAGGGGTCATAGGGCTTTTGGGATGTTCTTTTAGTTGTAAAACGATACGGAAAGGGGTCAAATTTGCCTATCAGGAACACCTATACTAGGGGTTTTTCGGCTACCCTATGCACGCAGGTGGCATATCCCTTATAACGAAGGTGAATCCCCCGGGAACATCACATTGTTATAGACGTGCTCAACTCTGACAATTGCATAATGATCTACTATACTCTATGTCCACTCACTTACAATAAAAATGACAAATATGTTTCTATACCACAGCATTTAAAAGTCCGAAAATCCCCAACTTCAAGAACATCGTCCATCTTCCAACTATTATAACAAATTGTGTCTGCACATGGCAACATGGCAGTGCTTGCCAATAGAAGAGACTCTGAAGCCACAATATTCTATGCTAAAGCATAAAACAAAGCTTGTTATAGTATCAAAGATCACAAGATGCAAATACTAGAAAGCAAAAATTTGAGTTAGACAATGCAAAAAAGGAAGAAAAGTTTGAAGATGTGTAAACAAAAAGAGCAACCAAAATCCATATTGGCTAGAGCTCGGCAAAGCGAACAATTAATTTGGAAAAATATGTCACGGAGGTGGCGTTTGTCAAGAAGCCAACCTCTATAAATAATTGTATTGTATTCAAAAAAAATATCATTGAAGGTGGCATATGTCAAGAAGCCAACCTCTACAAATAATTGTCTTCAAAAAATATAATACTCTATGTCACGAAGGTGGCATAACCTGATATCTAGTTTAATGCCAAGTCTCTTGAGTGGCAAATAAATGTAGAGAAGAATGTCCCTTGTTGCCCTTTGATTCCTTTCAGCAGGCAATTTCAGAGGGCCTCACTGTTCTGATGAGCTTAGCAGGAACACCATATTTGAAGCATGGCCTCTTACGTTTTAAGCTCTGAGGCGCCCTTGTACTAGTACTAGAATATTTGGCAACCCAGGGGTGTGCCAAAATTTGCTGCACAGATATCCTTTCCTCTGGATCAGGCTGCAACATTGCCAAAACAAGGCTCTTTGCTTCCTCTGACACCAACCCAACTGGCCAATGCAAGTGTGAGGCAGCCAAATCCTCGCCATGAAGCAGTTCTTCGTGAATTTGCGCAGTTTCTAGACTTGAGAAGTGATCATTCCCAGTAAGCACCTCATACAGGATCAAACCCAGATCCCATATGTCTATCTCTGTGGAATAATATCCCTGCACAACCTCTAGAGCGAAATATCTTGGTGTTCCGACTCTGGATGTAAAACTGGGAGCAGAACCTGAAAAACGATCCGATATGCCGAAATCCGAAACCCTAACATCATAGGGCTTTGCTGCTGAGGTCACAAGAACGTTGCCTGGCTTCAGATCCCGGTGGATGATACCCTTTTGATGAAGATCCTGTATAGCTAGAGCAAGATTTCGAGTAAGAAGAGCCGCTTCCTTTTCGCATAGCCTGCCTTTCTTGACGATTACATCAAGCAAGCTACATTCGCACAATTCCATGATCAAGTGCCAGAATCCCTCGTCTTTGATTACTTCGTGTATATGCACTATGCCAGGGCTGCTGGCTAATTTCTGCATGATCTCCATTTCCTTGATCGGCTCTGTGTCTCCTACCCAGATGATTTTGCAAGCAAACTCTTTCTTACCTCCTCTTTTACTTCTGCAGAGGAAAACCGTAGCTTGGCCACCCTCGCCGATTTCCTTAAGCATATCATAGCTCTCCAAAAGATTGGGAAATAAAGCAGAGTAAGTGTAGTTGAGAAGCTCTTCATCTGTCTCCTGCGTCTCCGTCTCCATACTCAGAATTCTGTAATGCCAACACAATGCAAATGCAGACATTCTTATACCTCTGTAATTGTGTCTGACTCTGCACTTTCCGTGTTCTAAAATATCAGTTCTATTCCTGGCTTTCGGGAAAAAGGCGAGATCTAAATTAGGAAAAAGCCCAGATATTTGTCTGCTGCCCGTCGGATGTTGGCACGATCCCAAAGCCAACTATCCGGCCCGTTGATGCACAAACACATTAACATGCTCGCAGAAACAGAAGCAGAAAGTAACACAGGGTTGGTGGCATTTAGAATATGACGAATTCCTTGGAAACACAGGAATGCTTCACAAAGTTTCGACGATGTATCTTATATTACACAATCTGCTGCGGTTTCTATTGATGAAATGCTTATGGGGCCATTGGGTTTTAGCATCGATCAGCTGATGGTGCTCTTCTTCCTTTTTAATAACTTTAACATTATTGTCATTCATTCTCATACTTATGTTCTATCTATTTATTGAGCAGGAGCTTGCAGGTTTGAGTGTTGCTTCAGCTATTTCAGAGGTATTACATACTTATAACTATGTAAATATCGTTCAATTATTCTATCTTTCACGGCTCAGCACTTGATAGTACCTTGTCTCCAGTAGGCACTTGCCTTTACAATCTTATTTTGTGTCCAACTCGCTTTGGCATTTCACAGGTGTATCCTGTAGCTGAATATAAACGTGTCCTTGTACTATGTGGTCCCTGGAACACAATGGCGGGGATGGATTGGTTGCAGCTCGGCATCTTCATCATTTTGGTTACAAGCCATGCATATGTTACCCCAAACAAGCCATGCATATGCAGGCCTTGTCACACAAGTAAGTTCTCATTTTGGTTCTCAATGCACATTCCATGTTTCGAGCAGAATAAACCATTGAAGGTCTTTTAATTCTCATGGCTTTAAAGTAGATATCATTATGTCTTCACCTTGAGTTTGAATTGCAAAAGATAGCTACAACTGCCTAGTATTACTCTATCCACTGAACTGGCATATAGCAGGAAAGTTCCCACAAGTGAATGTACATAGAAATCGAAACGGGAGGAAGGATAAAAATGTTCTCCTTATTTTCACCTTCTCTGGATTTAATTTGAATTGGATAATTTACTTTGTCGTGGAAATTTCCTAAAACTTATAATTTGTTATTATATGAAGCATATAAGAGATGCCTTGCTTTTGTTTCTTGATAATTTCTGCTGAGGTCAACCAGTTCGATGACACTATTTAATCGTAGGAAAGAGCTAGATGACAGTAAGTTTGATCATGGCCATGAAATTTGGATTCCGATTCCTTCTTGAGCAAGGAGGTCGAGTATGAACAGCCTTTAAAACCTTGTGTGCTGATAACTTACAATACAATTGCTGCATGTGAAGACATGCAACACAGTTGGATAAAGTCAATACTTTATGTTTATGTCCACGAAATTTGCACTCAAGAAACCAGCCATTCTAATGTCTTTAAACTTGTACATGACAAAGTTTGTGTTTTAAGTTTGGTCAATGTGATGTTATCATGAGATATGCTCAGCGTTTATTTTAATAGATGATCTCTTGGCAGCTGAACAGCTTATCAGTCCCTTTTATATCAGTCAAGGAGTTGCCACACATTGCCAATATTGATTTAGTGCTTGTACTTTCAACTCCATTTTTCCTATGCATCTGTCCCGCATGGTTAATGCTAGATTTCATTGACTGCACCAAAACTATGTGCAAAATCATTCAGAGATCCTCATCATTTTTTAGGAGGCAGGTTTGTGCCGCCTGCTATCGTTGAAAAGTTCAGTTTGAAGCTATCTCAATACCCGGGTACATCATAGTGTGTACGGATTAGAAAGCCCACGGACATTGATGTTGCTGCTCTCAGGAAAAATTATGTTGGTGCATATTTGCTTGAGGGGCATGTGGAAAAGGATCCAATGTTGCAGGTAAGTAGCTATTGGGTTATTACTATTGCCTAGACTACCAAAACATGTATTTCAACTTTGGCAGTTTCGAGTGTGGTTTGAAGAAGCCGTTGCTGCTGGTGTTTCAGAACCCAATGCAATGATAACTTGCTACGGCGGACCAAGGAGGACATCTGTATGTCAAAAGTCTTTTATGGTTTGGATATCTGCATACCATGCTTTATATGGTAACTATTTGTAATTGAGATGCCAGTGGTTTAATGATTTCCTTTCCTTATTATAGATCTGCTCAGTTGCTGCTACTTAAGGGTTATGATGAAAGAGGATTTGTGTGGTAAGAGCCCCATCTGTACATGATGGTGATGAAATTTATCCCTTTAAACTGTTGTTTACCTTAAATGTTCAGGTATACTAATTATAATAGTTGAAAAGGAGAAGAACGGATTGCTAATCCATGTGCTGCGCTGGTGTTTTTCTGGGAGAAATTGCATCGTCAAGTATGTTAAGCTTATTCAATGTTTTCTTCTCACCAGTGTCAATTATGGACTTCACTTGTAGTTTCAAGTCTGCATGTACCTTGAAATTCGAAGTGTTTATTTATTTTGCAGGTGCGCATTGAAGGGTCTGTGGCAAAGGTTTTTGAGGAGTCTATTCAATATTCAAAGTCGCCCGATAGAAAGTCAAATTGGAGCTTTAGTCAGCTCACAGGTAGCTGGTGCTTTTTTTTATGACGAGTCAAATTGGAGCTTTACAGATATGAACTTCACTTGTCATGATGTTGTTTTATCTTTGCAGCTGGTGCTTTTCATTTATGACGTGTTAGTGGCGGTTTTGACCAATAATCTCTAATAGAAGTGCAAAATGAGGAACAAATTTCTTGTGACATGCTCTTCATGGTGCAACTAGTGAAAAATCGTGATGTATATCCAATTGGATATTGTGCAGAGCTCTGTAATTGAAGGACCGCATGTTCTGGATCAGACTTATGCAGATCTCATGTCAAAATATGCCAATGGTTTTGGCATTCTGACCAATCATTGCTTACATGTTTTGTTACTGTTCATTCCTAGCATGCTGAGGCATTTCTCATTTCTATTGCAGGGATCGTGTAATTCCAAAGCCAGAATATTGGGGTAGGTTTAGATTAGAGTCGCTACTGCATGACAGGTGTTTTAGTGGCAAATATGCTTTTCCTTTGAGTTTTAGCACTTGGAACTTTACTCATCACTAGTCGATTCCATTTATTTGTAGGTTGATGTTCAAAAGGTCAGAAACCAATGGGGACTTTCTCATGGAAAATGGAACGGTTGTCTCCATAATTCTGGAAAGCATGCTTGTTGAGATGGAATACAGCTAAAAAAATAGTGTCTATTTTCAATCGTTACATTGGTATATTCCGTGGAAAGTGGGATGCTTTATATCTAGCATAACTTCCTTTCGAGCTTGTTACATTTTCGAGCCCGTTGGCTGTAACTAGATAATAGAATAGAATAATAGAACATGTATAAAATTGGCATGCAAAAATTATCAAGCAATTTTAAAATGTAATGTAATGTAATGTATTAGTCAAGCTCACTTTGGGCCTTGAAAGACCATGGAGCTTCCAAGTACAGGTTTAAGCAATTTACAACTGCACTAATAAAGAACGGTGTGAATCTACCGCCTTAAAATATGAACCTAATGTTAGAGGTGACAACTGAAATAAAGATTTAAAATCAGGTGCTTGAATGCCGAACTTGTCTCTTATCTCCTTGTAAGCGGGGGGCAGCTGTAAAACATGATGCTCATCCTCAATGCTATCTGACTCACAAACTTTACATAACCTCTCCTCAACCGGGATTTTATACCAACGTCCTGTCTCCATTGCAAGTCTGTGTGAACTCGTCATGTATCGGCTAAGAATTTTTGCTTAAAATATTTTGGCATGTTAGCATTTATATAGTCTTGACTCTTATACTCGATTGAATTTACACATGATATGTAATGTGTTAGCCATTGGCATACCGAAGCGCCCATAAGCGTTCAATGGAAAGTTTGCTCAAGCGATGTCCTTGTGTCTTCCTTATTTTTACGGCCAATTCGTATCGGTTACTCCCCATTTACTTGCCCAATTTTTCAGATCATGTAACCATCCTCGCTTTGATCCGTGGACACAAATGCTTGATATGATATGCGATCCGGCGCTTGATTCTTCACCACGATTGACAAAATTGATTGCACTGAAATAATGCTTCAAGCTCAAGTGGGAACATCCCTCTTTTCGCAAGCATTATTGCATATGGTGTCTGTGCCTTGATGCCTAACTCCTCTCGTATGAATACTTTCTGCACAGATTCAATCTGTCCCCAAAGCTTAGATGAGATACTTGGCCCCCAAATAGGTGCTCCATAAAGCAAAACCGGTTGCACTAAGGTCTTATATAAGATCTTTTTGAGCCCCCAATCTGAAAGTGATGCCTTTGAGCATTTTACAAGCATACTATATAGAGCAGATTTTCCTCCAGTTACTCTTCTCTTAATACATTCCTTCCAATTATATTTTGCCGAGAAATCTAGCCCCAAGTATTTATAGCTCTCCACTGTTTCTAGTTCTTGTCCCTGATAGACAAATGTTGGCCTGTCCCTTGTTCCAAAGACCATTATCTTTGATTTTGATGTATTTACTCGCATTGTCTTCTCCTCACAAAAGGACTCCAAGCCAAAGAGCGATCACACATCCATTCTTCCAATTCTTCTATGAAGAGGCCAAACAAAGTTGGAGACAATGGGCACCCCTGACGCACTCCTATGGTATTCTTGACTACCGTATCCAAATCACTTGATAATTTGATAAGCACTTCAGCGTATAGCTGTGAAATAGCGCTGCTCATCTCTACTGGAACTCCAATTTGTGCCATTCTTTCGCCTAGTTCTCTTCGTGGGACAGTATCAAATGCCTTGGCGAAATCTATAAATGCAACATATAATACCTTATTTGGCCTTTTAGCTCTCTCAACGAGCACACGCAATGTCAGACATGGTCAAGTGTATTATGCCCTCTTCTAAAACCTGCTTGACAAAAGGAACGCTTGTTATTTGCCTCTGCCCATGTGCTCAATTTGCATTCCAATAAGCTGCCTAATATTTTGGCAAAAACACTCCCAATTAGTATAGTTCTGTAATTGCTTGCATCCTTCTTGTCCCCTGATTTATGGATTGGGTGGACACGGTTCATCTTCCAGTTTTCAGGCAATCCTTGTCTGATGCAACCATTTAGCAATCTTGTAAGAGAAGATAACGTCCTCTGCCCTCCCCATTTGAACAATTCTACACAAAGTCCTTCTAGATCCTGTGCTTTGTTATTTTCCATATCAGCAATAATATCTCCTACCTCTATCTCTGTAAACAAATCCGTTTGTGTGGCTGAAACCTGCATGCAACCTGCGCCCTCTTTATTATAGATATCATGTACCAATTTTAGCAATGCCTCTAGTTTTAAAGTATGCTTTTCTGATCTTCCCTTCAGCGATGTCCAAAAGGTTTTAGGGCTCTTTTTGAGCCGCTCACTAAGCTCTATTTGCTTTTGTCTGTAAAATGCGCGCTTTTTATTCCTCAGCAAATTCTTGTACCATGCAGGTTTGTGAATACAATTCCGCGGCAATTTCGTTCTTGCAACATGACATTCTGCATCCCACCAAGCATTACATGGTCTATTCTTTACAGATTTCTTCGTGTATCCAAATACCTCTCCTGCAGCTTGGTGAATGAGAGAAAGAGCTTGCATCAGTATTCAGATTTCCCGTCCAACTGACATGTTCGAGGAGTGCTTCAATTCTCTTTTTATAATTTTTACTTACTTTATAGTCTATCTTCAATCTCGGGTGAAAAATAATTTCTTTGGATTTCAGATTTTTGCACTTGCTTGACACTAGATCACGAGGGCTTATGGTCGGATTCTGGTAGCTTCTCTCCAATGTAAAAGTCTTGAACAATGTCAAGATTCCTTGCCATGCAATAGTCAATCACACTGGCTCCAGAATGATTAATATATGTGAACCCTTTTGATTCTGGAAAGCATGTTATGCCATTGAGGATCTTCAAGTTGCAAATCGTGTTAAACTCAAAGAAACTCTCCCATCTTTGTTGCAAGCTTTGTCTTCTTTTGTCTTTGGAATCTCTCATGTAGTTGGACATTTGTGATGTCTTCATACATAGTGGACTGCTGGCAACTTGTGCGGGCATTAAAATCGCCCAATATAAGCACTTCACCCTGCGAACTATACTTCAATGTGTCTGTACAATGATTATGAAATGGATCTTCCTTGTCCATATCTCTTCTATTATAGATTTTAGCATCGCTGGGCGCAAAATAGCATATAGCTATAAATATATCATGTCTTAAACCCTCTACCTTTAACCACATATACTGTTTGTTGATATCTGCTTTCAGGACTTGAAGCTTCTGTGTACAACATTCTCTACTGTAAATCACGATTCCTCCAAAACCACGTCCTACCCCTGCTTTCTTCTCATTCCATATGTGATCTAAAATTGTCTACGCAAGCTACTCGAACAAGGTCCTATCGAGATTTGAACTCGAGCTATTGGATTCAGAGTCCAATGTCCTAACCACTTAGAAAATATAAGCACCAGATCAACACCTAAATCGATGCATGACCTTGTCTTGATGCTTGCACCTTGTCTAAAATCATTCTCATTCTCATTCTCATTTATGCAATATAAGGCAAGGCAATAGTGTGTCAAATGACCTTTAGCAATAGGTCCTGTAGATTATATATCCCAGTCGTTGATTTTAAGTCAATAATTAGCATAATCCACATACAGACTATGATAAACGAGCTATGAATTGTTTATCATGATAACCCGTTTAATGTTTATGAGGCCTTAAATCCATATGGAATGATGAAACCATTTTCGTGCAAAAGTTGGTTTATAGTTGAGAGGAAGAGCAGGAATTACAATTTGGGTTTAGTTGCTCTGGTCGAAAAAACTTGCTTCTATCCTTGAGCTTGCCAGAAACCTCTTCTTCGTTTGTGATTATGGCTATAGCAGCTATGGGGAAAAAATTATCTCGAACTTGTCAGTTTTAGGGGTTAAACCCCGTGCTTGCCCATTATGGCAAATAAATAAACTTATCTACCGTAAATGGGCTCTGACGGGGGCTGAACCCCTTCATCACAAAGTGCACCTTGCTATTATACAAAGCAAGGCATAGTGTTGTGATTTCAACAATTGTATCTTTATATATTATGAGCTCATGAACTTTCGGGGACTTTTTTTCCCACATGTATGCGTGCAAGCCATGTTTCATCTTAACACCAAGATATCTCGAGTTCGCATTCAATATAAGGTTTTCCAGGACTCATCAAAACAATGTTGATGTGGTGTGTTCGTCATCATATGTCCAATCGGATGCTGCCAATGTGGCATGGCTTCCTCTTGCTCTTTCTCTTTCTCTTTCTCTTTAATGTCTCTTTCTCTTTCCTTGTTGCATTCCCTTCTCTGAAAGGAGGAGGTGGTATTACCTGTGGTATAGAGATATTCGTGGATGTAGATCAAATACTATGCTGTTTTTGTTTTATTTTTTCTCATTTCCATCGATAAGGTGGTTATGTCAAAGTATTTTTTTGCGTACTTTGTCTGCTTATGCATTATTTTACAACGTGTAACTCAATTGTAGGACCTCATGTTCAAGGCCTCGTGGGGACATATAATGTAAGGTGTCTCCTATCCTCCTCTTCTAGGGTATTCGTGTGACATGCGATCACAACTGACGAGACAATTGGGGACACTCTCGAATCCCCACCTTGTTGGGAGAAAAATGGGACCAATGTCATATAACCAGTATGCCCCCGCACCTTGTTTTTTCTCCTCTTTGAATTCCTCCTCCTCTTCCTCCTCCTGAAATAAATTCTGTCCCTAAGGCCCCGAAGGGGCCAAAAAAACTTCACTTGTAGTTTCAAGTCTGCATGTACCTTGAAATTCGAAGTGTTTATTTATTTGCGCGGTCGCATTGAAGGTGCGTGGCAAGGTTTTACGAGGAGTCTATTCAATATTCAAAGTCGCCCAGATAGAAAGTCAAATTGGAGCTTTAGTCGACTCCGCGGTGGTGGTGCTTTTTTTTATGACGAGTCAAATTGGAGCTTTACAGATATGAACTTCACTTGTCATGATGTTGTTTTATCTTTGTAGCTGGTGCTTTTCATTTATGACGTGTTAGTGGCGGTTTTGGCCAATAATCTCTAATAGAAGTGCAAAATGAGGAACAAATTTCTTGTGAATTGCAACTAGTGAAAAATCGTGATGTATATCAATTGGATATTGTGCGAGCTCTGTAATTGAAGGATTTGCATGTTACGGATCAGACTTATCACGGATCTCATGTCAAAATATGCCAATGGTTTTGGCATTCGACCAATCATTGCTTACATGTTTTATTCTTGTTCATTCCTAGCATCTTTGAGGCATTTCTCATTTCTATTGCGAGGGATCGTGTAATTCCAAAGCGAGAATATTGGGGTAGGTTTAGATTAGATTAAACTCTTTGCATGATGGTGTTTTAGTGGCAAATATGCTTTTCCTTTGAGTTTTAGCACTTGGAACTATACTCATCACTAGTCGATTCCATTTATTTGTAGGTTGATGTTCAAAAGATCAGAAACCAATGGGGACTTTCTCATGGAAAATGGAATGGTTGTCTCCATAATTCTGGAAAGCATGCTTGTTGAGATGGAATACAGCTAAAAAAATAGTGTCATATTTTCAATCGTTACATTGGTATATTCCGAGGGAAGTGGGATGCTTTATATCTAGCATAACTTCCTTTTGAGCTTGTTACATTTTCGAGCCCGTTGGCTGTAACTAGATAATAGAATAGAATAATAGAACATGTATAAAATTGGCATGCAAAAATTATCAAGCAATTTTAAACTGTTGTAGAAAATATAAGCACCAGATCAACACCTAAATCGATGCATGACCTTGTCTCGATGCTTGCACCTTGTCTTTATGCAATGTAAGGCAAGGCAATAATGTGTCAAATGACCTTTAGCAATAGGTCCTGTAGATTATATATCCCAGTCGTTGATTTTAAGTCAATAATTAGCATAATCCACATACAGACTATGATAAACGAGCTATGAATTGTTTATCATGATAACCCGTTTAATGTTTATAAGGCCTTAAATCCATATGGAATGATGAAACCATTTTCGTGCAAAAGTTGGTTTATAGTTGAGAGGAAGAGCAGGAATTACAATTTGGGTTTAGTTGCTCTGGTCGAAAAAACTTGCTTCTATCATTGAGCTTGCCAGAAACCTCTTCTTCGTTTGTGATTATGGCTATAGCAGCTATGGGGAAAAAATTATCTCGAACCTGTCAGTTTTAGGGGTTAAACCCCGTGCTCGCCCATTATGTCAAATAAATAAACTTATCTGCCGTAAATGGGCTCTGACGGGGGCTGAACCCCTTCATCACAAAGTCCCTCTTGCACCTTGCTATTATACAAAGCAAGGCATAGTGTTGTGATTTCAACAATTGTATCTTTATATATTATGAGCTCATGAACTTTCGGGGACTTTTTTTCCCACATGTATGCGTGCAAGCCATGTTTCATCTTAACACCAAGATATCTCGAGTTCGCATTCAATATAAGGTTTTCCAGGACTCATCAAAACAATGTTGATGTGGTGTGTTCGTCATCATATGTCCAATCGGATACTGCCAATGTGGCATGGCTTCCTCTTGCTCTTTCTCTTTCTCTTTAATGTCTCTTTCTCTTTCCTTGTTGCATTCCCTTCTCTGAAAGGAGGAGGTGGTATTACCTGTGGTATAGAGATATTCGTGGATGTGGATCAAAGACTATGCTGTTTTTGTTTTATTTTTTCTCATTTCCATCGATAAGGTGGTTATGTCAAAGTATTTTTTTGTGTACTTTGTCTTCTTATGCATTATTTTACAACGTGTAACTCAATTGTAGGACCTCATGTTCAAGACCTCGTGGGGACATATAATGTAAGGTGTCTCCTATCCTCCTCTTCTAGGGTAGTCGTGTGACATGCGATCTGATCCCGGCCCGAGAGGGACACTCTCGAATCCCCACCTTGTTGGGAGAAAAATGGGACCAATGTCATATAACCAGTATGCCCCCGCACCTTGTTTTTTCTCCTCTTTGAATTCCTCCTCTTCCTCCTCCTGAAATAAATTCTGTCTACAATTCCCCTGTCAAGTTAATTCATTTGAGAACTTATACCGATGAAAAACGACATGAAATAGCGAGGGCCAACTTCTCCTTCTCCTTCCCCTTCCCCTTCCCTTCCCTTCTCCTTCTCCTTCTCCGGCCAAGCTTTGGGATTTTTAGGGGCCTGGAGCAAGTCAAAACTTGACACATTACAAGCATCACATAAATCCCACATTAGGCGAGGCCCTGGCCGCTACCTACGTTCACATCTTCCCATGAAAAAGCGCAGGCATATCGCCTCCATTACCTTGCAGTGCCCACCATCTCGGTTGAGACATGTCGATGGATTGGGGACCCGCGGGCGAGGATAGGGTTTGTCGGTCTTTGCGGATAAGAGGCTGTTGAGGAGTGTCGGACTTTCGAGCTGCGGCATATGATCGGTCCGGACCGCGCTATGCTCGATTGATTAGACCTGATGAGCGCTACACATGATAATCTTGGCGCGGCCGGTGCGTTCACTCGGATCATACATTCAGGAAATCTTGGACTTGAGGGCTCGAATATGCCCCGATCAACCATTTGTCGTTGTCGGCCGATCTTATTCTTTGCCGCGGTTTTCCCTCGAAACCATGCGGGGGTTTTAATCCGGCGATAATGTGGCTGGCTGCGCTTTTTGTATTGGGTCCCATAGGCGATTGGTCTCGTGGGCGATAAAAACAAAAAACAATTCTATTCTATTCTCCTTCTCCTTCTCCTTCTCCTTCTCCTTCTCCTTCTCCTTCTTCTCCTTCTCCTTCTCCTTCTCCTTCTCCTTCTCCTTCTCCTTCTCCTCAAATAAATGCTTCCTACAATTTCCTTATCATTTACCACCTCATGTTCGAGTCCTCATGGGGGGCATACATTTAAGGTGAAGGGGGCATGACCTATAGAACTATATTCCTCTTCCTCTTTCTACAATTCCCCTACTATTTTTGAGCCTCATGTTCGAGCTTTGTGGGGAGCTATATTAGTGTGGCGTCTCCTCCTCATCCTCTCCTATGATGACTTGATCCTGCGTAACCAGCAGCTGCATGTACTGTTGGATACAATGTCAGTGGGCTCGTTAGGATCTTATCTCTGGGACATCATGGATGCCCGCACTCAGCTATGTCCTCGAACGATGCATTGAGACACACAAGCAATGTGTCATTGTCATATATCATTGTACAGTCTCTCAGCATCCCTATTACTGCCAAGGTTTTTCCCTCGAAAACCCTCCAGGATGAGGGTTTTTTAATCCTAGCAGTCATAGATGACGAGACAATTGGGGACACTCTCGAATCCCCACCTTGTTGGGAGAAAACGGGACCAATGTCATATAACCAGTATGCCCCCGCACCTTGTTTTTTCTCCTCCTCGAATTCCTCCTCCTCTTCCTCCTCCTGAAATAAATTATGTCTACAATTCCCCTGTCAATTTAATTCATTTGAGAACTTATACCGATGAAAAACGACATGAAATAGCGAGAGCCAAATTTTTCTTCTCCTCTTCTCCTCAAATAAACACTTCCTACAACTTTCTTATCATTTACCACCTCATGTTCGAGTCCTCTCATGGGGGGCATACATTTAAGGTGAAGGGGGCATGGCCTATAGAACTATATTCCTCTTCCTCTTCCTACAATTCCCCTACTATTTTTGAGCCTCATGTTCGAGCTTTGTGGGGAGCTATATTGGTGTGGCGTCTCCTCCTCATCCTCTTCTCCTTCTCTTCAAATAAATATTTCATATGTGCTCTTCAAATATATATTTCATACAACTCCTTAAAAAGCGCAGATTGATAGCTTCCATTCGCACAGGTGCACATCACTTGCGAATTGAGATAGGCAGATGGGCTCGGGAGGCACAGAAGGATAGATTGTGTCTCTGTTGGCAACAAGGTGACATTGAAGATGAAAGCTACACTCTGCAGCATTGTTCGACATTCAGTCATATTCGAGCCAGATATGATGACTTGATCCTGCCTAAACCACAGCTGCATGTACTGTTGGATACAATGTCAGTGGGCTCGTTAGGATCTTATCTCTGGGACATCATGGATGCCCGCACTCAGCTATGTCCTCGAACGATGCATTGAGACACACCAGCAATGTGTCATTGTCATATATCATTGTACAGTCTCTCAGCATCCCTATTACTGCCAAGGTTTTTCCCTCGAAAACCCTCCAGGATGAGGGTTTTTTAATCCTAGCAGTAATACGCTTGCTCTATTACTTGTTTGGGTCCCATAGACCAATTGGTCTATGCGGACGATAAAAACCAAATCAATTCAATTCAATTCAATTCAATTCTATTCTATTCTATTCTATTATTTTAGAGCTCCCCTCGAGTGAATTATAGCAAAATCCATGGGAGGGGAGGGTTGACCTCCTTTAAACCTTGGTCCGAGCAGGTTCTGTTAGCTACCCGAGAGCTATGGCAGAAACAAGGAAGAATTGAAGCAAGCATCAAGAAATCGAAAAAATTTGAGGCAGTCCAATAGTTTCTTCCAGATAAAATCCGCTGCTCCTTTATGTGGCTGCTCTCAACTAAGGGCAACGTTCCCCTCACTCTAAGCTCTCAACTAAGGGCAACGTTCCATGTTTCGAGCAGAATAAACCATTGAAGGTCTTTTAATTCTCATGGCTTTAAAGTAGATATCATTATGTCTTCACCTTGAGTTTGAAGTGCAAAAGATAGCTATAACTGCCTAGTATTACCTTATCCAGCATATAGCAGGAAAGTTCCCACAAGTGAATGCTTTTAGAAATCGAAACGGGAGGAAGGATAAAAATGTTCTCCTTCTTTTCACCCTATCTAGATTTAATTTGAATTGGTAACAAAAATTATTTACTTTGTCGTGGAAATTTCCAAAAAACTACTGTTCTAGTGAGCCAATGCTTCAGAACTAGTGTTCTAGTGAGCCACTTCTTCAGAACTAGTGTTTGAATGAACTACTAGTGTTTGAATGAACTATTGTTTGATGAAGTTATGTTTTAAACGGTTGATTTGTGGTTGATTGGTAGCTCCGCTTAGATAGCACCACCAAGGTGGTTTACTGTTTTAAACAAAACTAGAAATGTGTGCCCGGCGATGCCGGGCATTATTGGGCAAGTGGATTGCATTTATGACAACATATGTTATGGATGCAATAGAATGTTATAGAAAGAACAAATACTACCGTTAAAGTATGAACAAACTCGTAAAAAGCATGTTTAGTTCTTGGTTTAACAATTGCTAGTTATGTCGACAAATTGCCTTTAACCAAATATTAAACAAAACAATTTCGCTACACACAAATAGAAAATATTTTTGGTGCAATCTAAAACTATAGAGCATATGTTCATAAGCCTCAATAGATTCCCATCATGAAGAACATAATCCAAAGAACTCGAGGATCATTTATCGACACGATTTAAAGCTCATTTGCGATGCTGGCATACTATTTTATATTTTAATAGAAACTGGGTAAGCTCATAATCACCAACTTGGCTTAGGATTTTCAAGTTCCCAATGTACAAAGGGTGTATAGTGCCCCATGATCTACATCAATTGCGAAGGTCAATAAAGGCCAAAGAAACATGAGAAGCCTTGAATAAAAACACCTATACATGCACTATGCGAAACACCTATACATGCACTATGTGGACATCTAAACGTTAGTCAAGGATCTGACACTAACCTCCATTGAACCATGAAATCGCATTGGAGCCTTATTGAGACATGGATAGTGGGTCTTTAATAGCAGCCCAAATTCCTTGTTGGTTTTGTACCCTTGAGAAGTCTACATACGCTCGTTCTGCAGTGCTTGAGTAAGAAATGAGGTTTTCACAGAAGAAAATCTTGTTAGGGCCTAACCTTGTTAAATTCGACATATTTGTCGCTGAGCAGTGGAGAAGGGTCGATCTGTAGCCAAGGCTGGACTGGTTCTTCTATTTCCTGTGTGTTTGTTTAGGGTCTGTTGCTATTGCTATGTTTTCTATTGTGCATATATTTCTTTTGTTCTGTCTTCTGAGGTTCAATTCCTCTGAAGAAATAGAAGCAAGAAAGGTTTGTTGTGAAAAGTTCAGTATGTTTACTATGTTGTATGCTTGATGTGAGAATGATTGGATTTGTGTTTTTAAATGCCTCCTTGCAAATCGGGCCAACTTGGGCTGTTTGACCCCATCTTGATTTGCATGGGACAGATCACAGGGACTGCCATGGAATATTCTACTGGATATTGCATGATCTAATGGTCACAAAAAGTTGTGAGACACCCCAAACAATAGTACACCCCAAACGATTAAATGTTGATGGATGGAGAGTTGATATATGTCATCTCAAATTTATCGATAAGGTGAGAAATTATGTTGTATTAACAGTTGCATTTTGACTTGAATCATGGAAGGATTGGAGTTGTTTATGAAGATTGATAAGGCAAGGTTGTTAAGTCTGTGATATTGAATACAAAAAGGATTGCATTAAATGATTTATTAGATGATTCATGGAACAAACATTCAATGGCATTAAGGGACCCGATGACCACATCAATTAGTGGCATTAGGAGACCAGATGAGAACATCAATTGTCAATTGGTTTTAGTACATGCTTAAAGGGACCTTTAATTTGTGATAGAGTGAAAATAATTAGGTGGTATTATATTATAACATGTAAGATATTTGGCGCAAGTCAGATGTTAAAATAGGACACTCAATATGTCTTCATGTTCCATAACTAATTCATCTTCCTCCAATAATTTGGAGACGGTTATGTCAACTTCTTGCACATCAAAACAGGATATCCACTCCTACTTCGCATACTTGAACCTTTCTCCACCTGTGTGCTTGAAAAAGAAAAGACGACTAATTTTTTAGTAATCATACTTCAGATCATAGAAGTTAAAAGCGAAGCGAAAAAGAAAAATGCTTGGCAGAAGCATATGATCAGGCATATTAGCCTCCTGATCAATAAGAGAAATGTAAATTATGCAAAGAAATGTTGCATGCCCTTTGTCGACATTCTACAGCAGCAAATTATCTCTAAAAACATAACTTCTTGTTTTCTATTGGCAAGAAAAATCATCAGAATCAAGGAACCTTTGCTTTGCTATGCTGAGCTTGTTATTATGTCATGTCCTGATGTTGCAAGCTTGCGACTCACATAAAATAAGTTAAAACTAATGGAGCCATGATTAAAAGGGATGAATAAACTTCGTATCATGGATAGCTTCTAGATGCATATCTAGCTACAGATATTAGTGGCTATTAATAGCCAAATGGCAATTTTTTAGGGGGTCAAGATGATTTTTGCGGCGAATTTTATGAAGGGGGATTTCTTTGAAAAAAATAAAAAATGGTCATAGTTAAAACAAGTAATTCATTATTTTTTTAAGATTAGCCAAACTATTTCCCCCCTTTTCCTTAAAGAAAAAAGGATTAGCCTTTCTTTGTATTACAATAATTATATATTAAATCATTAATAGCCAAATAAAATGAATTCTTATTATAGATTTTACACATCCCCGCCTACCAGCATCATTAGTGTTAGTAGATTTTCAGACTATGAATTTCTATTACATATACCATATATATGTATCTTAAAAAAGGAATTATAAGAGATGGCCAATATCCCTCTAGATGCCCAAGTTGGTTGCATAATATCTTCCCTTAAGGGTTAGAGACAAGTGCAATTTGAGCATCATATCTAGAAAGATGTCATTGCATTGAATGTAGTTAGGACTATGGATTCTATAAGCTATGTTGTGAGCTTACATTTAAAAGCTTTTTAATATTATTGTATGGTCCTTGATTGTTGATTATTATTTGTAATTGTAAATATATCTAAAGCTATAGAATTTATATTTTTTAGTTTTTTAATTAGAAAAATAGCAAAGTGAAAGTTTTAGTACTTAATTCAAAAGTTTAAGCCAAGTCTAAATATATATAAATGTAATGATAATAATAACTTTAGCCAAATGTATATCACAAAATACTATAAATTTAAAAAAATAGCCAAACCATCTTTTATGAAAAAATATATAGTATGCTTAATTTTTCCTGATTACCACAATATCCTAGGTACATGCAAGACAAAAAACTTTATTTGGATAGGAGATGGGCACACCGGGATCAGCTTGGCTAGCATCTTAAGACATCTCAATATTTGGAGATTTAAGGCAATGGATTTAAAATCCAAGCTAATAGAAGTGGAGAATAGAAGCGACATACATTCTTGGGCTTGGAAGGATCCGACCTATTTTTAAGTAATTATACTTATGGAGATTATAGAAGTTATATAGAAGTTAAAAACCAAGCAAAAAAAAAAAAAAAGCTTGGCGGAAGCATATGACGAGGAAAGTGCATATTAGCTTCACGATCAATAACTTGATAAACAATGCAAATGATAATATGGCATTTTTGTTTTAATTCAAGAATAATACGACAATATTTCTTTGCAACTCTCTTTTGGAAATGTGGGATCGACCTTGAGAGTCGCATCGGTTACTAACTACAATATCAATTCAAGGCCACATAAATCAACATGCACAACACATCTTTGAAGGCTAGCGCGAAGGGCTCAAATTCTTACACGCACGCCAGCACCCTCTGAGCACAATTCGATTTGCCAAAGTTTGTCCGGTGAGGTGTCTAATATTTATCTCCAAATTAGCAAGTATAGCTCAATTTCCTCTTGCTAATGGAATATCCATGTGGTCTTGTCAGGGGAATACTATAATAGATTCTTCTTCCATCCAAGGAAGGAGTCATCATCCTATATTGGCAATCTGGTACAATAGTTATAATGTATGGGACATTCAATTCTTGTATCATGTCTTGAGATAAACTCATCATATTGAGACTTTTGTACTATCTCGATGCACATATCGCAAAACATCAAATTTCCATCTTAAATATCAAGAAAAACTCATACTTTGTAGCAATAGAGCAAATAAAAACATTCGCATACATTGTGTAGAATGTAGGAACACAATCTTAAGCTCAAAGCATGCGGTTAGTCTTAAAAGCTTTTAAGCGCAGTTAATATGGACTTACAACAAATTAAGGAAATTAAGATACATAATTGACAATTATGAAATAAAGCGAATAATGATCGAGTTCATGGAGTCCTCACCATAGTTCAAATCAATTTGCAAGCGAGAAAATGTTCATTTACAACTCTTAATTCTCGATAAAGGCTTTCTTTGACAATCTTAAACCCCGAAAATGGGTACCATTGAAATAAAGCGACTAAAATTATCCATGGAAGCAAGCAATGTACCTCTATCAAAAGCAATTAGGCAACTTGTAGAAACCATCTTCCCTTCTTTGTCAAAGAACAATTTGCAAGCTAATAAGTCTAAGCTCTGCCTCAATCACAAAAGAAACATAATGTTAGTTTTGTTTAAAAATGTAGTCCATCAAAGAAAGAAGATTTTGTAAACGAACCTTTGACATTTTGTTGCAAAGAAAGAGTTTTGCGGATGATGCTGACTATCCCTACAAATCTTGCTCATTTGGCATTACCGTTTTGGATTCTTATGCACATGCTCGATGTTGCTTGCTTGGAGGATAGATAATGAAGTTGTGTGGGCACCAACGAGGAACGAACGTTCAAACTGGTTTGAAGAGCCAAAACACCCGGGCGATTGATTTCAATGGGCCGGTCCCAATTCTCTTCTCAAGCTCTTTCATGTTACGTAAAAGGTAAAACCGGTGAGTATGATACATAATAGAAGCATGAGAACAAAAGAAAAAAGGTTTCGATGGTAGGGGTTCTACGACCGATGAATATTTCCTGCGCCAACAAATCTTAAAAAGCTGGCTTAGCAAAGAAATACTTTCAAAGAGAAAAACTTCACAATGAAGTACCTCGATACTCCAAAATCATTTGATCGTGAAGCTTGATAAATGCTGAAACTATAAACTTGCTGCGGGTACATACGTTAAAGGGCATGCAAAGAATGTTAAATCCTGTTTAATGCACGAAGAATTAGTACTTTCGGTTAAAAATGTACGTTGAAACTACAACCTGCAATGTCTAAAAGCAAGGAATAGCCAAATGCAACATAGAGCAAAAAATGCACTGTTTGCATTTGTAATATATATATAAAACCACGCATATAATCGCCTCTTTGTGAACAACCCATGCCTATAGTTTTCTGACAATGTATGCAAATACATAGAACTATTACCCACATTTAGAAGATCTTCTTCTTGGAGACCTATGTTGGTGAAAATAGAGACCTCTATTACTTGAGAGAAAATAGAGAACTCATTGGCAAAGGACATGCAAGTAAGTAAAGGAAAAATTAAAATCCATTGTGGAGGTCACTGGCTCCAGCTTGCTATCTAGGCCAAACCAAGTTTGAAAGCAAAGAAAGGAAAGGGAGGGTTTGCTAGAACTTGTGAAGAAATGAAGAAAGGCGTGGCTATACGGGAGAACTGCACAAAAATTTAATGGATCCATTATATTAGCGATGGTATTTATATAAACCCTACCCAAAACAATTGTTGTATCCATTGTATTACCAGAGAAAAACCCTGCGGATTTTAAAATTGATGCCACAACAACGATTGCTCCATTGATGCCACAAAAATCGATTATAAACACTGCCTTAGAAAAGATCTCTCGGGCAAAGGCACCTTGATATGGTATCGTATGCAAACATGCATTCGGCAATTTGGGATGCTACCACAACTATATGATCTATTAAGTAGATAATCCAAGAGCTTGTAAATTTTGGAAGCGAGCCAAGAGAAAAACTTTTGAGCACGAAGAAATTCGAAATTGGTATTCTTTGCGTCGTCCTTAAGCGGGGGAAGGAGCGCCGCGTAAATGCATACTTGACGTTCGGGCACAAATATCAATGCCATCCCATTTAATAAAGAAGATGATAAAAACAAAGAAATTCCACTTTGTGGGCCGTTTACATTATATAAAAGAGGTAGCAGGACGAGAGGAGGCCTCTATACATTCTGACTTGTCGTTTGAGCTCTGTAAAGGTAAATATGTTTAGCTTTTGGACCAAAAATACAAGTTCAAAGTTTCCACAATGTAGGTAGCTAGCAACAAATGAATTGGAGCGGTTTGTTGGCAATGAACTGTTTATCAGCGGAATGAATTGTTTATCCCATATGCACTTTTATATTCGCGGTGAACATATGAATTAAGCATAACATTCTCCACTTTTAACTTTTAGGCAACCTTAACAAAACCTGCCCCATAGTTGCAACACAAAACACACCAGTGATATAATTTAGAAACAAAAGCTTGCAATTCAAGATGTCATTTAATGAATTCTATGTACCCTGCATCACAAATACAACAATTTTATGAGAGATTACATCATCTACATCTTTGACTTTGCATGAAAGACTTACCAAGCGATCAAAGTGCATCTTCAAATTGTGACTCTTCTTCGCCGTGAGCTGTAAAGGTGCATCATTCTGCGGCAGCTACAAAAGACAAAAATAAATCAATCAAAGATTGATACCAAATTCATTTCAACGGCATGCCAATTAAAGCAAACCTTATCCATCTCCTCCTTAACATTGCATGATGAATTTCTGTCATCATAATCCTTTCTATGGTTGACACCTCCTCAACATTTCCATGCATCTCCAATAGAGGCAAGCCTTGTCTCGATCTAAGCCCTATTTCTTGCTATTAGTCTCCTGCTTTTGCCTCCATATTCAAGGGGGTCTTTTTGCTGCCCAAAAATTTCAGCCACCACGAGACTTACATTGAGGGGTATAATTGATGTCTAAGCCTCTGGTTGATGCCTCAAGCTCCATATGTGCCTTCTTATTTGCGTCTCTTTCTCCTCTCCTCTCATGTGCCCCTCTTCATGGCTTGATCGTTTCAGCTTTCTTTCTTTGTTGTTCCATCTTCTTGGTGGCAATCGTTCATACCTCAACCCTAATTTCCAAATCTAGCCTTTTTCCTTTATTAATAAATGACAAAATTCATCACTTGTGACATGCACTTTTCCTCTTAGATCGGGGGCTATCATTCTCTTATGCTTATTATTGCCTTTGGTTGTGGGCTGAAGATAAATTAGGAATCTTGAGCACCGTTGCCAAAGAATGGGTCTTCCTCTTGCATTTGTAGAGACTCTGCGGATGGACCAGCCATGCATGTGGTACTAGTATGCTCATGACTGCCATATTCAGGTCATTTTGATATTGGTCCTTCTTCTAGCATTTGCCCATGCATTTGTGGGGCTGCTATTGATGGGCCAACAATGAATATGTCATTATTTAGCTCTTGCTTGGCCACATCCATACCGATATTGCCCTCTTGCCTCATAGGTGTGTCAATCCAAGCTTGAGTCTTGACTGGATGGTATTTAATATAATCATTATGAATGGGCTTGGCCTCAATGGCTAACTCCTGCTGCGGACATGGATCACGGGTTTCCAATGTTGCACCTCGTGATTGGGGAGGGTCATATCCTTTTGGTCATCTTCATGTGGAGATTTAGTTTCAGTTGAAGTATCACTTGATTTTGCAAACATACAACATCTTAGTCCTCATGATTTTTTGAAATTAGTAAAAGGATCTAAAGGTCAAAGCGATTATTGCAGTCTGTAGGCGATAGTTTTGATTAGTTAGATGCATTACCCGGCTGCTTTTATTTTGCGGTGCCAATTATCGATTTGGGTATAAGGCTCACTGGTGATTTTGGAGTCCCACTATATTGTTCTGGTCAAGAAAACTTATTCAACCTGAGACACGAATGTCCTTTCATTGCCAAATTTGATGCCTACTTCATTGGTAATTTCATATTTCGGCCAGCACTTTATTATTTATCCCAACAATCAAGTCATTTGGAGAACTTGCAACACTTCAAAGCGGCATTACTTATAGTATTTATGCTGCGTGCCCAATCCTCAACATTTACTTGATAGTGCAACCGTTATACACTTCCATTATTTCACAATATGGGGGCTGCATTGCAAGTTGGTTTAGCCTATTTCTTATTATAAGGTCATTCACTTTAACCAAGAGACAGCATGAACATATAATGAATTTCTGTAAAAGTCTTGCACCACCCACTAAGTTGTCATTGGTGAGTCGTCCGTCTATTGCTACTAGATTTTATAATTTCGCGACTTTCAATGTAAGTTCTAAACTTTGACAATTACATTGTGCTAGAATCTGAAAGAAAACAAACTCTTGCTAGTTGAAACGAAATTCAGTCATGAGAGGCTTATGATAGAGGAATTTTAAAAGGCATGTTGGTGCATTCTAAATTACCTGATTAGGGTCAACACCATATCCCTATACAACTGCAACCATGACTCAACATTTGCATTCGCTGCATGTTTTAAACAGTTGCGAAGATGTGCAATAGATGCTATTTGAAGGATTATGAGCACATTGCTCATCCATTTGACTTGTTGCAAGGTATGTCATTGTGTTCTTCAGTTGCATTGTTTTTGCTATTTATTTGATATGCTCTTGTACTTTGACAACCAAGCATATTCAGAATTGTCATGCACAATACAAGGTGAATATTTACATCCAAAGATAGGGGCCTTTGATAAGGCATGGCGTTGAAGGAAGGTATAGCTTCATCTTCTTTAGTAGCATTGTTTTAAGCCATTTATTTCAAATGCTTTTATTATCTGAGTTATTTATCTGGGTTTTTTAGGGACAAGCAATACCTGTGTCAAATAAACACGAGGATGTCCAATGACTGCCATAATGCAAGTAAATAAAAAAGATCGAAAAAGAAAGATAGAAAGATTTGTCGCCGAGAAAGTAATTGGGTCCATTATTTCATGGAGAGCCTATGTTCTTGTGAAGATGGGGAGGATCTGCAAGAACCTCACAACACATGATCAACATGAGAGAAACAATGCAGGTCTAGAAACTGGAATACAAGAAGGTAATGCACTTTAGAGCGGAAGGTTTATCCATTTCAAGCTCATTAGGTAAAATTTTGTTGATAAGCATCTGAATGTATCATGCCAGCTCCCATGTGGTCTTTTGATTAAGTATGGATAATAGCTGATGCATATTCTAAGAAAAGCTTATCTCAAAGTATTTCGACGATATGAGCTTGACGATTTATTAGTTTGCGGAACATTAATGGTTATAAAGAAAGTGGTCATGACTAACTTTGACATGCTCATGCTAAAGGTTAGTGTCAACATTTGAATGGTTCTTAAACGTATCTAAATAAAATAGCCCACAAGCACAAATAGCTCTTTTTGCATTGTCCATTTGTTGAAGCTTTCATGGCAGGTAATATATCATGGACCAAGCTTTTTTTTCAAAATTTGAAATGATATGATCTGATAGAACAAAATGCAGGGACAAAGAACTCAATATGCAGAGTGAAAGTGGTTGCTAAAGCGATCTCGCAAGATAACGACAAATGGCTGCAACATTCCACACCTGTTTGTTGTCTTTTTCGTTTATTGAATCCATCTTAGATGTGAATCCAGCGCTTTCAGGACAAAAGAAATTGTAGTTTTGAGAGATGAAGAGAACAATATAGGAAAACAATCTGACAAATTGATTACGCATTCTATCTCTATATAACTCTGGATAAAACTTGTTTGCTCAATGGGATGGCGATATATTGATCCAGCAGCAAGCTCTATAAGTAGCTTCTATCATCTTGCAATTATGGTGATAACTGATACGAATTTCACACAGGTAGATGTTGAGCAAAAATGTTTGTTACAGAATGGTTCTCTTTTGTGAAGAAGGTGTTGGTAATTTTCGATATTGGTTGAACTGATGCGATCTATGCTATAAATTAGATATGTTAGGGTCTATTTATAAGATTTGAACAATTATACTTAGTTGAAGAACAAGATCTTCAAATGGTCATAACGAGCATTCTACAATGATGGTCACGAAGAACATTCAACAATGACCAAGGAAGAGGTGTATTGCTTTGAGTTCTAATGAAAAGACATTTATTTCCTCCTAATGAAACATCCAACGACAACATTATTAAAGGTCTTTTCCGTTTCATGTTTTTCATCTTCATATTGGCTGCCATTGAAGCAAAGTAGTCAAGGACTTAGGACTAAAGGAGCAGCGTATATGTTGGGCTAATCTTAAAGGACCGGTGACCATATCATTTAAGCTTTACTAAAAATGTGCTCCTTTATGCGCCATACTAAAAAAAAAAGTTTAATCAATCTTCTGCTAATTTATTTAGCAATGCATCATATAAAAAAAAATTTATGGTTTTGCATATGATATGGGTAGTTCTATGTTTGGGTAATTCCGAGCTTTGTTTTAGTTTAGCAAGATTGAAATGGTAGAATTAAGGTGGGAATATGGTATCACCATATCCAACATCTCCATATATATCAATACCATCTTCATCATGTTTTTGTGAGGCAACCCTGGCATTATTATATGGTAGGAACCAAGTTATCTCCAACCTATTCGACATGGCTCTGAGCCTTTTGACATGGGCTCAAGATGTGGTCCAAAGTTGGTTGCCCTATTTGGGATTTTTCTAAGGTTCAATCCTTGGTCAAGGCATAGGCTTTGTGATTGTAAAGGATTTTTAAAACTTACAAAGTTCATACTATGTAACTATGTAAGTATGGAGGAATCATGTGAATTTAACTGAGGACTTTATCAACTTTACAATGCGGACTATGGAGGAATAATGTGCATTTAGCCGAGGACTTTATCAACTTTACAGCCATCGCGATAAATTTCTTGTATGGTTAACTAAATGCTCAAAGTAATAAAAAATCCTACCATTTTGTTTATTGTTGGAAACTTGATGTGCTTCATAATGTCAAAATTGCTTACTAAGTTGGGTGATTCTTCCATGTGTGTTAAAAGTCGGTAGCATTATGTGATAAAAATCATAAGTATAAGGATATGACTTTTGAAAAGGTAATCTGTAAAACCTACATGCTTCAAAAATGAGAAAATATAAAAATTTAAAAAATGTACCCAACTAGACAGTCATTTATTTGTCAATTTGATTCTGATATGCTGGGTATTTTTTCTAGTAGAGCATATAAGAACATGCATTTAAGCAATGGTAATACAGAAGAAAATGGAAGATCGGACTAGTCAGTATCATAGAAATGATGCATCGGATGGCAAAAGGAGATCATCGAGGAGGACTTACTTAGTGCATGTAGATGCCTTAGATTGGATACTTCAAAGACTGGTCAGTTATATGTCCTCAGGTATTTGAGCACTCTGCAAAGCAAAATGAGAGGAATATAGAAAGTACCTTTATGGGGAATATTATCTTTATGATGAAGGCATACAGAATAGACAGGTGCCTCGTGGTCCCTTCAAAAGTGTATAGCTTGCGTGATAAACATCACATCCCATACCTAATAGCACTCCAGGTTTTGAACAATAAACTACTTCTTATCAAAATTTAGGGCGCCTTTACGGTTTTATCATCCCCACAGGATATAATGCAAAACTGCTTGTTAGGATGAGCAAATGCGAGATCATTAACATCACCAATATGTGCATCGATCTGCATCACAACAAGTTTTGAGTCATTTATACATTGTCCAGTTGAAGGTCTTAGAAGTCATTAGTCCATGCATACTTCTAAGTGTTGGTGCAAGTCACTCCCACCATCATATTGGTAAATCCGAACCACATGCTTGGAGAAGGCCACTCGTGTTAAAATGCCACACCTGTTAAAAACCATTGCAAAGACACCTTTCCAAATGCCACTAAAGATGGCATGGAAGCTACATTATTCACAATATAATTAACACAAACATGTATATACACACACAGGCAGCACGTACCTAAGAGGCCTCCATCTGGACTCCAAACTACCTTATTGACTTGAACAACAGGGTCCTTTAACAAGGCAACCTGGAATTAATAGACCAATTAATAAGGACTACCACTTAAACTGAGATTATTCGCCATAAAGAAACAGTAGACCATGCCAAGAGAAGATATTACTTACAGAGGCATAGAACATGATGAAATGTCAAACTTTAAAGGGCCATTGAGCTCCAGCCTCTAAAATAGGTAGAATGGTCTTACAATTCAATAATCAGTTCTTCTAATTTATCATCATGCCGGGTAGATAAATTAATTCTAAAAGTTGAACGAACCATCTCATTTGACAAATGCTCAGCACATAGACTTCTTTCACAGGCACGACAATGGTGCTGCACAATCATTTCGTTAAAAGTAGACATATAATGACAAAATCAGATTACAAGACAAAATATTTAGATGACGGTAAGGATCTAGACTGGAAAACAATCCAATGACTATAAGAAAATGAATTTGAATCAAAGATCAAGTGGGTTACCTGGCATTTGAATGTGCTGATGTTGTAGCTATAGATAGCGCAATGGGAGGCCTCATGAAAAAGAGGGGACTCCATAACACATTCCGGTGGATCTGCCACTTCGCTTCCAAGCTCAAGGATAAGTAGTGTAAAAATGTTTGCGAACTCAAAAAACAAAGATATAAGATGCCTTATTTACCTTGAGAAGATGAGCCACCAAACTTTATAACACAAGTTAGCTCCTATTTCCCATACCTCTGAAAGCTCCATGTGAATCTATAGTATATTACCTCTAAAACACCAAAGATCCTTAAACGTATATCAGGCAGCCAGCTTTCGATTCCCAGCCCTCAAACATATTTCTAACCCCTTAGCAAATCCAAGTAAACCCTTCCGAAACCGTAAAAATCCCTACACCCTGGGCGCCAAGATGTTATTGCAAATAATCACTGGAATACTTTCTTTAAAAGAATATTCAAGAGGTTATATGATGTAACCAATCCCTAATCCAACGTTGGATAGCGGTTTGATCCCTAGAACCTGCAAGGACCAAGGTTTAAGGGCCTATAACCTTCTCATATGAGATATGTAAAGTAGAAAGGGCTCAAAATATGCCGCCTAGGTACAATTCATGGAAAAAATCATCACCATTATTTGTCCATTTTAACTATATTGTATTAGAAACATGTGCTGACAATGCTCATGGATTTGTGGAATGGGGGATGTGTGGTAGTCGGTGTGCAAAAGAGGATTTGTCATGTTTGAAGATGTGAAGGGTAGAATGAAAGAACAGACCTTGTGTTAAGTAGATAGAAAACATTTTTACAAAACATGTCCACTGTCATTTGACAAAATGCCATTTGTAGTAGTTAAGTACCTCAGTAAGAGGTTAAGAACAAGAGTAAAAAAGACTTCAAGTTTAGGCTCAAAATGCCACGTTCAAAAAATTGTGAGGGTGCATGCACGAACCTCAATATTGTGGCTATATGGTTTTGAAACGTGGAGCTTACAAGGACTTCATACAAGCATTTAGAAGATTACAAACTACCTAGGCAACAAACTTTTGAGTTGTAAGAACAATAATATCTACCACAAATTACTACTATGCTTGTAGGTGGATGTGACCTTTACATTTTGGGCCTGGTAAAAGTGAAGGAAGCATTGATATGGGAATGAGAAAGCCCGGCACACAGTCTTGAAGCAGGATTACCTGCATGCCAATGAAGGCGCGAGAAAATATCGAGCATCAAATGGTAGAAGGTATCTAGAGAATCCAAATGGCACCATGTCAAAGCAAAAGATCATATATCTTAGAGAAATTAGCTAGAATAAGTATACTTATATTTGAATCACTTGTGAGGATTGTGTGGGACTAGCTTGTGAGAGGTGAAGGGCTGATTTGGAGGGTGGGACCCTTCCATATTTCTCTAAAAGCGGAAAGGGTTTTCTTATTTTAAATTTAGGAAGATGAGACCACTTTGAAAATTTTATCTTTGGGAAAACTCTGAAGGTAACCTGAACCAACTGGTTCCTAAACAAAGGGATGCCAAGAAAGAATGTGCAAGTGATCAATATTATTATGCCCGAAGGTTGAATGTCCAAGAGTAAGTGTCAAGTGACAAGGTTTTCATCGACCTTCAAAGTATGAGGTTCTTATGCCTAAGTCTTTTCCAATATATCCTGCATTTAAACTTGACACGGTAAATAGGCCCTTCCATGTAAAGGCCATTCCATTCTAAAGTACCCAAGAATTGGTTAAATAGGCCCTTTCCTTCTAAAAAGTACTCAAGAATTTGTTGAACTTGACCATTGCTAAAGATAACACATGGCAGCAATAGAGATTAGGCAATTTTTCAGGTGCATACAATACATCTTTTCTTTAGGCAATTATATGTTTCAACCTATTGTATCAACTATATAAGACTTTACATCACATAGCCTTAATACTCCTCAACATTCAATAACATGCCCTTCAAAAACAAGAATTATTGTCCTATATAACTACACTCATCTATATCCAACTATGAAAGAAGTCACATTGCATAGCATAACTACACTCATCCATTTCCAACATCCAAACGTAAATATTTGTACCTATTGAGGATCTGCAACGTCTCCTTCAAAAAGTTATGTGGAAGAGGTTGGGCATGATTAAGAGGGTGTAGGATGTATCCTACATTTCCTGAAAATTTTATACTCAACAAAAGGAGCATGCAAATCACAAACTTCTAGTTTCTTAGATTGCCTAAGGAATCCAACCAGGATTTATAGTCTATGTTTGAAATAAGTACTACATGGCATGTCAGTTGAGAGAACATGTTGACATTTCTGTCACGTCAAAAAGGTATAGGTGGGAATGGTGCTTGGCCCTTGGCTCGGATCTTATGGTCCACTACGTGATCCAATCTAAACGAAATACATAATCAGGGTAGGGACTGTGATTGCTGAAACTATCTCAGAACCGTTTGGGTTATAAAACCTCGAAATATGAAAACCCTTCCATATTTCTCTAAAAGCGGAAAGGGTTTCCTATTTTAAATTTCGGACGTGAGACCAGGGAAATTTTTGTCTTGGGAAAATTATGAAGGTAACTGAATCAAGCTGGTTCCTAACAAAAGGGATGTGCCAAGAAGAATGTGCAAGTGATCAATCTTATTATGCACGAGGTTGAATGTCCAAGAGTAAGTGTCAAGTGACAAAGGCTTTCATCGACCTTCAAAGTATGAGGTTCTCATACCTAAAAAGTATTTCATAATATATCTTGCATTTAAACTTGACACGGTAAATAGGCCCTTCCATATGTAAAGGCCATTCCATTCTAAAGTACTCAAGAATTGGTTAAAAATAGGCCCTTTCCTTCTAAAGTACTCAAGAATTGGTTGAACTTGACCATTGCTAAAGATAACACGGGCAATAGAGATTAGGCAATTTTCACATCTTTTCTTTTAGGCAATTATATGTTTCAACCTATTGTATCAACTATATAAGACTTTACATCACATAGCCTTAATACTCCTCAACTTTCAATAACATGCCCTTCAAAAGCAAAATTATTGTCCTATATAACTACACTCATCTATATCCAACTATGAAAGAAGTCACATTGCATGGCCTTATTGTAGAACCCCATAACTACACTCATCCATTTCCAACATCAAACGTAAATATTTTATCAAAAATACCCCAACGTCACATGGCCACACCACCGTATAAGGTATTGAGCTCTTTCTTCATAACAATACCTAACATCACATTGTTATAGGCGTGCTCAACTCACGACAATTGCATAATGATCTACTATACTCTATGTCCACTCACTTACAATAAAAATGACAAATATGTTTCTATACCACAGCATTTAAAAGTCCGAAAATCCCCAACTTCAAGAACATCGTCCATCTTCCAACTATTATAACAAATTGTGTACGCACATGGCAACATGAGTGCTTGCCAATAGAAGAGACTACGAAACCACAATATCTTCTATGCTAAAGCATAAAACAAAGCTTATTTATAGTATCAAAGATCACAAGATGCAAATACTAGAAAGCAAAAATTTGAGGTTAGACAATGCAAAAAGGAAGAAAAGTTTGAAGATGTGTAAACAAAAAGAGCAACCAAAATCCATATTGGCTAGAGCTCAACCGGCAAAACGAACAATTAATTTGGAAAAATATGTCACGGAGGTGGCGTTTGTCAAGAAACCAACCTCTATAAATAATGTATTGTATTCAAAAAAAAAATGTCATTGAAGGTGGCATATGTCAAGAAACCAACCTCTACAAATAATTGTCTTCCAAAAATATAATACTCTATGTCACGAAGGTGGCATAACCTGATATCTAGTTTAATGCCAAGTCTCTTGAGTGGCAAATAAATGTAGAGAAGAATGTCCCTTGTTGCCCTTTGATTCCTTTCAGCAGGCAATTTCAGAGGGCCTCACTGTTCTGATGAGGCTTAGCAGGAACACCATATTTGAAGCATGGCCTCTTACGTTTTAAGCTCTGAGGCGCCCTTGTACTAGTACTAGAATGTTGGCAACCCAGGGGTGTGCCCAAAATTTGCTGCACAGATATCCTTTCCTCTGGATCAGGCTGCAACATTGCCAAAACAAGGCTCTTTGCTTCCTCTGACACCAACCCAACTGGCCAATGCAAGTGTGGGGCAGCCAAATCCTCGCCATGAAGCAGTTCTTCGTGAATTTGCGCAGTTTCTAGACTTGAAAGTGATCATTCCCAGTAAGCACCTCATACAGGATCAAACCCAGATCCCATATGTCTATCTCTGTGGAATAATATCCTGCACAACCTCTGGGCAGCGAAATATCTTGGTGTTCCGACTCTGGATGTAAAACTGGGAGCAGAACCTGAAAAACGATCCGATATGCCGAAATCCGAAACCCTAACATCATAGGGCTTTTTGCTGCTGAGGTCACAGAACGTTGCCTGGCTTCAGATCCCGGTGGATGATACCCTTTTGATGAAGATCCTGTATAGCTAGAGCAAGATTTCGAGTAAGAAGAGCCGCTTCCTTTTCGCATAGCCTGCCTTTCTTGACGATTACATCAAGCAAGCTACATTCGCACAATTCCATGATCAAGTGCCAGAATCCCTCGTCTTTGATTACTTCGTGTATATGCACTATGCAGGGCTGCTGGCTAATTTCTGCATGATCTCCATTTCCTTGATCGGCTCTGTGTCTCCTACTGCAGATGATTTTGCAAGCAAACTCTTTCTTACCTCCTCTTTTACTTCTGCAGAGGAAAACCGTAGCTTGGCCACCCTCGCCGATTTCTTAAGCATATCATAAGCTCTCAAAGATTGGGAAATAAAAGCAGAGTAAGTGTAGTTGAGAAGCTCTTCATCTGTCTCCTGCGTCTCCGTCTCCATACTCAAATTCTGTAATGCCAACACAATGCAAATGCAGACATTCTTATACCTCTGTAATTGTGTCTGACTCTGCACTTTCCGTGTTCTAAAATATCAGTTCTATTCCTGGCTTTCGGGAAAAAGGCGAGATCTAAATTAGGAAAAAGCCCAGATATTTGTCTGCTGCCCGTCGGATGTTGGCACGATCCCAAAGCCAACTATCCGGCCCGTTGATGCACAAACACATTAACATGCTCGCAGAAACAGAAGCAGAAAGTAACACAGGGTTGGTGGCATTTAGAATATGAAATTCCTTGGAAACACAGGAATGCTTCAAAAGTTTCGACGATGTATCTTATATTACACAATCTGCTGCGGTTTCTATTGATGAAAACTTGTATGGGGCCATTGGGTTTTAGCATCGATCAGCTGATGGTGCTCTTCTTCCTTTTTAATAACTTTAACATTATTGTCATTCATTCTCATACTTATGTTCTATCTATTTATTGAGCAGGAGCTTGCAGGTTTTGAGTATTTGCTTCAGCTATTTCAGAGGTATTACATACTTATAACTATGTAAATATCGTTCAATTATTCTATCTTTCACGGCTCAGCACTTGATAGTACCTTGTCTCCAGTAGGCACTTGCCTTTACAATCTTATTTTGTGTCCAACTCGCTTTTGGCATTTCACAGGTGTATCCTGTAGCTGAATATAAACGTGTCCTTGTACTATGTGGTCCCTGGAACACAATGGCGGGGATGGATTGGTTGCAGCTCGGCATCTTCATCATTTTGGTTTAAACCATGCATATGTTACCCCAAACAAGCCATGCATATGCAGGCCTTGTCACACAAGTAAGTTCTCATTTTGGTTCTCAATGCACATTCCATGTTTTGAGCAGAATAAACCATTGAAGGTCTTTTTTAATTCTCATGGCTTTAAAGTAGATATCATTATGTCTTCACCTTGAGTTTGAATTGCAAAAGATAGCTACAACTGCCTAGTATTACTCTATCCACTGAACTGGCATATAGCAGGAAAGTTCCCACAAGTGAATGTACATAGAAATGAAGCGGGAGGGAAGGATAAAAATGTTCTCCTTATTTTCACCTTCTCTGGATTTAATTTGAATTGGATAATTTACTTTGTCATTGGAAATTTCCTAAAACTTATAATTTGTTATTATATGAAGCATATAAGAGATGCCTTTGCTTTTTGTTTCTTGATAATTTCTGCTGAGGTCAACCAGTTCGATGACACTATTTAATCGTAGGAAAGAGCTAGATGACAGTAAGTTTGATCATGGCCATGAAATTTGGATTCCGATTCGCTTCTTGAGCAAGGAGGTCAGTATGAACAACCTTTAAAACCTTGTGTGCTTTGATAACTTACAATACAATTGCTGCATGTGAAGACATGCAAACACAGTTGGATAAAGTCAATACTTTATGTTTATGTCCACGAAATTTGCACTCAAGAAACCAGCCATTCCTAATGTCTTTAAACTTGTACATGACAAAGTTTGTGTTTTTAAGTTTGGTCAATGTGATGTTATCATGAGATATGTGCTCAAGCGTTTATTTTTAATAGATGATCTCTTGGCAGCTGAACAGCTTATCAGTCCCTTTTATATCAGTCAAGGAGTTGCCACACATTGCCAATATTGATTTAGTGCTTGTACTTTCAACTCCATTTTCCTATGCATCTGTCCATGGTTAATGCTAGATTTCATTGACTGCACCAAACTATGTGCAAAATCATTCAGATCCTCATCATTTTTAGGAGGCAGGTTTGTGCCGCCTGCTATCGTTGAAAGAAAAGTTCAGTTTGAAGCTATCTCAATACCGGGTACATCATAGGTATTATGCGGATTAGAAAGCCCACGGACATTGATGTTGCTGCTCTCAGGAAAAATTATGTTGGTGCATATTTGCTTGAGGGCATGTGGAAAAAGGATCAATGTTGCAGGTAAGTAGCTATTGGGTTATTACTATTGCCTAGACTACCAAAACATGTATTTTTCAACTTTGGCAGTTTCGAGTGTGGTTTGAAGAAGCGTTGCTGCTGGTGTTTCAGGGCAATGCAATGATAACTTTGCTACGGCCGGACCAAGGAGGACATCTGTATGTCAAAAGTCTTTTTTATGGTTTGGATATCTGCATACCATGCTTTATGGTAACTATTTGTAATTGAGATGCCAGTGGTTTTAATGATTTCCTTTTCCTTATTATAGATCTGCTCAGTTGCTGCTACTTAAGGGTTATGATGAAGAGGATTTGTGTGTAGAGCCCCATCTGTACATGATGGTGATGAAATTTATCCCTTTAAACTGTTGTTTACCTTAAGAAATGTTCAGGTATACTAATTATAATAGTTGAAAAGGAGAAAAAGCAGGATTGCTAATCCATGTGCTGCGCTGGTGTTTTTCTGGGAGAAATTGCATCGTCAAGTATGTTAAGCTTATTCAATGTTTTCTTCTCACCAGTGTCAATTATGGACTTCACTTGTAGTTTCAAGTCTGCATGTACCTTGAAATTCGAAGTGTTTATTTATTTTGCAGGTGCGCATTGAAGGGTCTGTGGCAAAGATTTCTGAGGAGTCTATTCAATATTCAAAGTCGCCCGATAGAAAGTCAAATTGGAGCTTTAGTCAGCTCACAGGTAGCTGGTGCTTTTTTTTATGACGAGTCAAATTGGAGCTTTACAGATATGAACTTCACTTGTCATGATGTTGTTTTATCTTTGCAGCTGGTGCTTTTCATTTATGACGTGTTAGTGGCGGTTTTGACCAATAATCTCTAATAGAAGTGCAAAATGAGGAACAAATTTCTTGTGACATGCTCTTCGTGGTGCAACTAGTGAAAAATCGTGATGTATATCCAATTGGATATTGTGCAGAGCTCTGTAATTGAAGGACCGCATGTTCTGGATCAGACTTATGCAGATCTCATGTCAAAATATGCCAATGGTTTTGGCATTCTGACCAATCATTGCTTACATGTTTTGTTACTGTTCATTCCTAGCATGCTGAGGCATTTCTCATTTCTATTGCAGGGATCGTGTAATTCCAAAGCCAGAATATTGGGGTGGGTTTAGATTACGTAATGACATAATTGAATTCTGGAAGGGTAGAGAGTCGCGACTGCATGACAGGTGTTTTAGTGGCAAATATGCTTTTCCTTTGAGTTTTAGCACTTGGAACTTTACTCATCACTAGTCGATTCCATTTATTTGTAGGTTGATGTTCAAAAGGTCAGAAACCAATGGGGACTTTCTCATGGAAAATGGAGCGGTTGTCTCCATATTCTGGAAAGCATGCTTGTTGAGATGGAATCTTCAAAAAAAATAGTGTCTATTTTCAATGCGTTACATTGGTATATTAAGTGGAAAGTGGGATGCTTTTATATCTAACATAACTTCCTTTTAGGAACTTGTTACATTTAGAGGCCCGTTGGCTGTAACTAGATAATAGAATAGAATAATAGAACATGTATAAAATTGGCATGCAAAAATTATCAAGCAATTTTAAAAATGTAATGTAATGTAATGTATTAGTCAAGCTCACTTTGGGCCTTGAAAGACCATGGAGCTTCAAGTACTGAGTTTAAGCAATTTACAAAATTTTGCACTAATAAGAAGCGGTGTGAATCTACACCTTAAAATATGAACCTAATGTTAGAGGTGACAATTTGAAATAAAAGATTTAAAATCAGGTGCTTGAATGCGAACTTGTCTCTTATCTCCTTGTATGGGCAGGCTGACTGTAAAAGCTTATGATGCTCATCCTCAATGCTATCGACTCACAAAACTTTACCTAACCTCTCCTCAGCAGGGATTTTATACCAGCGTCTGTCTCCATTGCAAAGTCTGTGTGTGAACTTCGTCATGTATCGGCTATGACACATTAAAATATTTTTGGCATGTTAGCATTTATATAGTCTTGACTCTTATACTCCTTGATTGAATTTACACATGATATGTAATGTATTGTTAGCGGCTGTACTGAGGCACGCCCATAGCGTTCAATGGAAACGCTTTCAGCGATGTCACTTGTGTCTTCCTTATTTTACGGCGAATTGGTATCGGTTACTCCCCATTTGCTTGCCCAATTTTTAGGATCATGTAACCATCCCTGGCGATCCGTGTGGACACAAATGCTTGATATGATATCGCGATCAGGCGGCTTGATTCTTCACCACTGATGACAAAATTGATTACTGAAATAATGCTTCAAGCTCAAATTTAGGAACATCCTGTTTTACGCAAGCATTACATTGCATATAAGTGTCTACGTGCCTTGATGCCTAACTCCTCTCGTATGAATACTTTACGCCTGATTCAATCATCCCCAAAGCTTAGATGAGATACTTGGCCCCCAAATAGGTGCTCCATAAAAGCAAAAACGGTTGCACTAAGGTCTTATATAAAGATCTTTTTGAGCCCCCAATCACGAGAAGTGATGCCTTTGAGCATTTTACAAGCATACTATATAGAAGCCTGATTTTTCCTCGGGTTACTCTTCTCTTAATACATTCCTTCCAATTATATTTTTTCTTGAAATCTAGCCCCAAGTATTTCTCTAGCTCCCTTTGTTTCTAGTTCTTGTCCACGATAGACAAGAAATGGTTGCTTTCCCTTGTTCCAAAGACCATTATCTTTGATTTTTGATGTATTTTGCATTGTGAAAATTGTCTTCTCCTCACAAAAGGACTCCAAGCCAAAAGCGTCACACATCCATTCTTCCAATTCTTCTATGAAAGGCCAAAAACAAAGTTGGAGACAATGGGCACCCACTGGCGCACTCCCTATGTGGTATTCTTGACTCACGAAGTATCCAAATCACTTGATAATTTGATAAGCGCCGGTATAGGCATGAAATAAGCGCTACTCATCTCTCTGGAACTCAATTTTATTGCCATTCTTTTGCTTTAGATTCTCTAACCGTGGGACAGTATCAAATGCCTTGAAAAAATCTATAAATGCAACATATAATACCTTATTTGGCCTTTTTAGCTCTCTCAAGCGAGCACCGCAATGTCGGACATGGTCAAGTGTAGTATGCCTCTTCTAAAACACAGCGACAAAAGGCGGCTTGTTATTTGCCTCTGCCCATGTGCTCGATTTGCATTCAATAAGCTGCCTAATATTTTTTAAAAAACACTCCCCAATTAGTATAGTTACGTAATTGCTTGCATCCTTCTTGTCCACGATTTATGGATTGGGTGGACCGCGGTTCATCTTCAGGATTTGAGGGCAATCCTTGTCGATGCAACCATTTAGCAATCTTGTAAGAATATAGCGTCCTCGCTTTCCCATTTTGAACAATTCTACACAAAGTCCTTCTAGATCACGTGCTTTGTTATTTTTCCATATCGGCAATAATATCTCTACCTCTATCTGCAGCCAAACAAATCCGTTTGTGTTGTTTGAAACGCATCATGCACCACAGCCCTCTTTATTATAGATATCATGTACCAATTTAGCAATGCCTCTAGTTTTAAAGTATGCTTTTACGATCTTCCTTCATGATGTCCAAGGTTTTTTAGGGCTCTTTTTTTTTGAGCAGCTCACTAAACTCTATTTGCTTTTGTCTACGTAAAATCTTGGCGCTTTTTATTCTCGTAAATTCTTGTACCATGCGGGGTTTGTGAATACAATTCCGGCAATTTCGTTCTTGCAACATGACATTACGCATCCCACCAAGCATTACATGGTCTATTCTTTTCTGATTTCTTAGTGTATCAAAATACCTCTCCTGCTGGCTTGGTGAATGAGAAAGGAAGCTTGCATGTATTCCGATTTCCGTCAGTGACATGTTAGGAGTGCTTCAATTCTCTTTTTATAATTTTTACTTACTTTATAGTCTATCTTCAATCTGGTGTGAAAAATAGGAACTTTGGATTTCAATTTTGCACTTGCTTCAACACTAGATCACGAGGGCTTATGGTGGGGATACGGTAGCTTCTCTCAATGTCAAAAGTCTTGAACAATATCAAGATTCCTTGCCATGCAATAGTCAATCCTGGCTCGAATGATTAATATATGTGAACCCTTTTTGATTACGGAAAGCATGTTATGCCATTGAGGATCTTCAAGTTGCAAATCGTGTTAAACTCAAAAGAAACTCTCCCATTTTATTTGCAAGCTTTGTCTTATTTGTCTTTGGAATCTCTCTCATGTAGTTGGACATTTGTGATGTCTTCATACATAATGGAATTCTTTGGCAACTTGTCGCGGGCATTAAAATGCGCCCAATATAAAGCACTTCACCACTGCGAACTATACTTCAATATTAATGCGTACAATGATTATGAAATGGATCTTCCTTGTCCATATCTCTTCTATTACTAGATTTTTAGCATCATTTGAAATAAAATAATATAGCTATAAAATATATCATGTCTTAAACCCTCTACTTTTAACCACACTTCTCTTTACATTTTTATTTGATATACGCTTTCGGGACTTGGAAATACGTGTACAACATTCTCTCTTTGTAAATCCGCGATTCCTCCAAAACCGCGTCCCTACCCACCTTTTCTTTTACTCATTCCATATGTGATCTAAAATTGTCTCACATAAGCTACTCGAACAAAAGGTCTATCGAGATTTGAACTCGAGGCTATTGGATTAGAGTCAATGTCTAACCACTTAGAAAATATAAGCTACGGATCAACACCTAAATGATGCATGACCTTGTCTTGATGCTTGCACCTTGTCTAAAATCATTCTCATTCTCATTCTCATTTATGCAATATAAGGCAAGGCAATAGTGTGTCAAATGACCTTTAACTTAATAGGTCACGTAGATTATATATCAGTCGTTGATTTTAAAGTCAATAATTAGCATAATCCACATCTGAGGACTATGATAAGCGAGCTATGAATTGTTTATCATGATAGCTTTTAATGTTTATGAGGCCTTAAATCCATATGGAATGATGAAACCATTTTTATTGCAAAAGTTGAACTTTATAGTTGAGGAAAAGCGAGGAATTACAATTTGGGTTTAATTTGCTTTCAGTGAAAAAACTTGCTTCTATCCCCTTGAGCTTGCCGAAACCTCTTCTTAGTTTTGTGATTATGGCTATAGCAGCCTATGGGGGAAAAAATTATCTCCGAACTTATGGAGTTTTAGGGGGTTAAAAAATTGCTTGCCCATTATGGCAAATAAAATAAACTTATCTAAAGTAAATGAACTGCGGCGGGGGTACGAACCCCTTCATCACAAAGTGCACCTTGCTATTATACAAAGCAAGGCATAGTGTTGTGATTTCAACAATTGTATCTTTATATATTATTATGAGCTCATGAACTTTGAGGACTTTTTTTTCCCACATGTATCGCGTGCAAGCCATGTTTCATCTTAACACCAAGATATCGAGTTACATTCAATATAAGGTTTTCGGGGACTCATCAAAACAATGTTGATGTGTGTGTGTTCGTCATCATATGTCAATGGGATGCTGCCAATGTGGCATGGCTTCCTCTTGCTCTTTTCTCTTTCTCTTTCTCTTTTAATGTCTCTTTCTCTTTTCTTTATTTGCATTCCCTTCTCTGAGAAAGGAGGAGGTGGTATTACAATGGTATAGAGATATTAGGTGGATGTAGATCAAATACTATGCTGTTTTTGTTTTTATTTTTCTCATTTCCACATCGATAAAGGTGGATTTATGTCAAAGTATTTTTTTGCGTGCTTTGTGCTTACATGCATTATTTTACAACGTGTAACTCAATTGTAGGACCTCATGTTTCAAGGCCTGTTAGGGGACATATAAGTAAGGTGTCTCCTATCCTCCTCTTCTAGGGTATTAGGTGTGACATCACGATCCTGGCCCAGCCGAGACATTGGGGACACTCTCAGTCCCCCCACCTTGTTGGGAAAAAATGGGACCAATGTCGCTATAACTTGATGCCCCGCACCTTGTTTTTCTCCTCTTTTGAATTCCTCCTCCCTCTTCCTCCTCTGAAATAAATGTCCCTAAGGCCAGAAGGCAAGCTTTCACTTGTAGTTTTCAAGTGCATGTACCTTGAAGTGGAGAGTGTTTATTTATTTTGCGAGTCTTATTGAAAAGTGCGTGGCAAAGGTTTGAGGGAGTCCTATTCAATATTCAAAAGTGTGATAGAAAGTCAAATTGGAGCTTTTAGTGACTCACGGAGTAAGTACGGTGCTTTTTTATGGCGAGTCAAATTGGAGCTTCTGAGGATATGAACTTCACTTGTCATGATGTTGTTTTTTATCTTTGTAATTTGGTGCTTTTTCATTTTATAATGTTAGTGGCGGTTTTGGCCAATAATCTCTAATAGAAGTCAAATGAGGAACAAATTTCTTGTAGTGCAACTAGTGAAAAATAAAGTGATGTATATCAATTGGATATTGTCGCGAGCTGTATGGTGAAGAATTTGCATGTTACGGATCGGACTTATGCGAGATCTCATGTCAAAATATGCCAATGGTTTTGGCATTAAGACCAATCATTGCTTACATGTTTTATTCTTTGTTCATTCCTAGCATCTTTGAGGCATTTCTCATTTCTATTGCGGGGATGGAGTGTAATTCCAAAGCCGGAGCTCTATTGGGGTAGGTTTAGATTTAAAATTAAACTCTTTGCATGGCCCGAGGTGTTTTAGTGGCAAATATGCTTTTTCCTTTTGAGTTTTAGCACTTGGAACTATACTCATCACTAGTCGATTCCATTTTATTTGTAGGTTGATGTTCAAAGATCGAGAAACCAATGGGGACTTTCTCATGGAAAATGGAATGGTTGTCTCCATAGTGCGGAAAGCATGCTTGTTGAGATGGAATCTGGCTAAAAATAGTGTCATATTTTCAATCGTTACATTGGTATATTGTATTAAAGTGGGATGCTTTATATCTAGCATAACTTCCTTTTGAGCACATTTACATTTTAGAGCCGTTGTTTGTAACTAGATAATAGAATAGAATAATAGAACATGTATAAAATTGGCATGCAAAATTATCAAGCAATTTTTTAAAGCTATTTGTAGAAAATATAAGCACAGGATCAACACCTAAATCGATGCATGACCTTGTCACCGATGCTTGCACCTTGTCTTTATGCAATGTAAAGGCAAGGCAATAATGTGTCAAATGACCTTTAGCAATAGGTCGTAGATTATATATATCGATCGTTGATTTTAAGTCAATAATTAGCATAATCCACATACGGACTATGATAAGCGAGCTATGAATTGTTTATCATGATAACCCGATTAATGTTTATAAGGCCTTAAATCCATATGGAATGATGAAACCATTTTAGATTGCAAAAGTTGGTTTATAGTTGAGAGGAGGAAGCGCAGGAATTACAATTTGGGTTTTAGTTTGCTCACAGTGAAAAAAACTTGCTTCTATCATTGAGCTTGCGAAACCTCTTCTTCGATTTGTGATTATGGCTATAGCAGCTATGGGGAAAAAATTATCTCGAACATGTCGTTTTAGGGGTTAAACCCGCGGCACAAATACCATTATGTCAAATAAATAAACTTATCTGCTTGAGTAAATGGGCTCGGACCGGGGCTGAACCCCTTCATCACAAAGTCCCTCTTGCACCTTGCTATTATACAAAGCAAGGCATAGTGTTCAATGATTTCAACAATTGTATCTTTATATATTATGAGCTCATGAACTTCGAGGGGGACTTTTTCCCACATTATGTATGCGTGCAAGCCATGTTTCATCTTAACACCAAGATATCTCGAGTTAGCATTCAATATAAGGTTTTTCAGGGGACTCATCAAAACAATGTTGATGTGGTGTGTTAGGTCATCATATGTCAATCAGGATCACTTGATGTGGCATGGCTTCCTCTTGCTCTTTCTCTTTCTCTTTAATGTCTCTTTCTCTTTCCTTGTTGCATTCCCTTCTCTGAGAAGGAGGGAGGTGGTACCCTGTGGTATAGAGATATTCGTGGATGTGGATCAAAGACTATCTTTTTTTTTGTTTTATTTTTCTCATTTCCATCGATAAGGTGGTTATGTCAAAGTATTTTTGTGTACTTTTGTCTTCTTATGCATTATTTTACAACGTGTAACTCAATTGTAGGACCTCATGTTCAAGACCCGTGGGGACATATAATGTAAGGTGTCTCCTATCCTCTCCTCTTCTAGGGTAGTAAAAGGTGTGACATGCGATCTGGCCGGCGAGAGGGACACTCTGAATCCCACCTTGTTGGGAGAAAAAATGGGACCAATGTCATATAACGATTATGCCCCCACCTTGTTTTTTCTCCTCTTTGAATTCCTCCTCTTCCTCCTCACGAAATAAATTAAATCTACAATTCCCAATCAAGTTAATTCATTTGAGAACTTATCTACCGATGAAAAGCGACATGAAATATAGCGAGGCCAACTTCTCCTTCTCCTTCCCCTTCCCCTTCCCCTTCCCTTCTCCTTCTCTCCTTCTCCCGCAAGCTTTGGGATTTTTAGGGCCACTGGAGCAAGTCAAAAGCTTGACACATTACAAGCATCACATAAATCCACATTAGGCCCGAGGCCACAGTAGCTACCTACGTTCACATCTTCCCATGGCGGGCATATACTGGCCTCCATTAAAGCATACGAGTGCCCACCATCTCGGTTGAGACATGTCGATGGATTGGGGAACCAGCGGCCGGGGATAGGGATTTTGTCCGGTGCTGCGGATAAAACTGTTGAGGAGTGTCGAACTTTCAGGCTGCCGGCGCCATATTCGGTCCGGACCGCGCCCATGCTCGATTGATTAGACGATGAAGCGCTACACATGAATCGGAGCGCGCCGGTCGCGTTCCTCCGGATCTTGTATTCCGAAATCTCTTGGACTTGAGGGCTGAATATGCCCCGATCCAACCATTTGTCGTTATCGGCCGGTCTTGGCTTAGCGCCCACGGTTTTCCCTGAAAACCCGCGCCGGGGCGGGGTTTTAATCCGGGCGATAATGTATTTGCTTGCGCACTTTTATTGGGTCCCATAGGCCGATTGGTCTCAAGTGTGGGCCCGATAAAACAATTCTATTCTATTCTCCTTCTCCTTCTCCTTCTCCTTCTCCTTCTCCTTCTCCTTCTCCTTCTCCTTCTCCTTCTCCTTCTCCTTCTCCTTCTCCTTCTCCTCAAATAAATGCTTCCCTACAATTTCCTTATCATTTTACCACCTCATGTTGGAGGAGTCCTCATGGGGGCATACATTTTAAGGTGAAGGGCATGACCTATAGAACTATATTCCTCTTCCTCTTTCTACAATTCCCCTACTATTTTTGAGCCTCATGTTCGAGCTTTGTAGGGAGCTATATTAGTGTGGCGTCTCCTCCTCATCCTCTCCTATGATGACTTGATCTAGCGTAACCGGCATTTTGCATATCTTGTTGGATACAATGTCCGATTGGGCTCGTTAGGATCTTATCTGCGGGACATCATGGATGCCCGCTTCTAGCTATGTCCTCGAGCGATGCATTGAGACACACAAGCAATGTGTCATTGTCATATATCATTATGCAGTCTCGGCATCCCTAATGCGCCCAAAGGTTTTCCCTCGAAAACCCTCCGGGATGGGGTTTTTAATCCTACTTGATCATAGATGCCGAGACAATTGGGGACACTCTCGAATCCCCACCTTGTTGGGAGAAAACGGGACCAATGTCATATAACCAGTATGCCCCCGCACCTTGTTTTTTCTCCTCCTCGAATTCCTCCTCCTCTTCCTCCTCCTGAAATAAATTATGTCTACAATTCCCCTGTCAATTTAATTCATTTGAGAACTTCACAGGAAAGCGACATGAAATAGCGAGGCCAAATTTTTCTTCTCCTCTTCTCCTCAAATAAACACTTCCTACAACTTTCTTATCATTTACCACCTCATGTTCCTCTCATGGGGGCATACATTTAAGGTGAAGGGGCATGGCCTATAGAACTATATTCCTCTTCCTCTTTCCTACAATTCCCCTACTATTTTTGAGCCTCATGTTCGAGCTTTGTGGGGAGCTATATTGGTGTGGCGTCTCCTCCTCATCCTCTTCTCCTTCTCTTCAAATAAATATTTCATATGTGCTCTTCAAATATATATTTCATACAACTCCTTAAAAAGCGCAGATTGATAGCTTCCATTCGCACAGGTGCACATCACTTGCGAATTGAGATAGGCAGATGGGCTCGGGAGGCACAGAAGGATAGATTGTGTGTCTACGGTTGGCAACAAGGTGACATTGAAGATGAAAAGCTACACTCTGCGGCATTGTTGACATTGATCATATTCGAGCGGATATGATGACTTGATCTGCCTAAACCACGGTTTGCGCATGCATTTGGATACAATGTCAGTGGGCTCGTTAGGATCTTATCTCTGGGACATCATGGATGCGCGCACTCAGCTATGTCATCGGACGATGCATTGAGACACACCAGCAATGTGTCATTGTCATATATCATTGTATAGTCTCTCAGCATCCCTATTACTCCCAAGGTTTTTCCTCGAAAACCCTCGGGATGAGGTTTTTAATCCCTACGGTGATAACACGCTTGCTCGTACTTGTTTGGGTCCCATAGACCAATTGGTCTATGCGGACGATAAAAACCAAATCAATTCAATTCAATTCAATTCAATTCTATTCTATTCTATTCTATTATTTTAGAGCTCATTTGTATGAGAATCTACTCACATGATAAATGACGCAATGTAGGCGAAGGCCCAAAATGTTCTTCTTCGTCTCCCCTCCCCTCGAGTGAATTATAGCAAAATCCATGGGAGGGGAGGGTTGACCTCCTTTAAACCTTGGTCCGAGCAGGTTCTGTTAGCTACCCGAGAGCTATGGCAGAAACAAGGAAGAATTGAAGCAAGCATCAAGAAATCGAAAAAATTTGAGGCAGTCCAATAGTTTCTTCCAGATAAAATTCGCTGCTCCTTTATGTGGCTGCTCTCAACTAAGGGCAACGTTCCCCTCACTCTAAGCTCTCAACTAAGGGCAACGTTCCATGTTTCGAGCAGAATAAACCATTGAAGGTCTTTTAATTCTCATGGCTTTAAAGTAGATATCATTATGTCTTCACCTTGAGTTTGAAGTGCAAAAGATAGCTATAACTGCCTAGTATTACCTTATCCAGCATATAGCAGGAAAGTTCCCACAAGTGAATGCACATAGAAATCGAAACGGGAGGAAGGATAAAAATGTTCTCCTTCTTTTCACCCTATCTAGATTTAATTTGAATTGGTAACAAAAATTATTTACTTTGTCGTGGAAATTTCCAAAAAACTACTGTTCTAGTGAGCCAATGCTTCAGAACTAGTGTTCTAGTGAGCCACTTCTTCAGAACTAGTGTTTGAATGAACTACTAGTGTTTGAATGAACTATTGTTTGATGAAGTTATGTTTTAAACGGTTGATTTGTGGTTGATTGGTAGCTCCGCTTAGATAGCACCACCAAGGTGGTTTACTGTTTTAAACAAAACTAGAAATGTGTGCCCGGCGATGCCGGGCATTATTGGGCAAGTGGATTGCATTTATGACAACATATGTTATGGATGCAATAGAATGTTATAGAAAGAACAAATACTACCGTTAAAAGTATGAACAAACTCTCGTAAAAGCATGTTTAGTTCTTGGTTTAACAATTCTTTAATTATGTCGACAAATTGCCTTTAACCAAATATTAAACAAAACAATTTTCGCTACACACAAATAGAAAATATTTTTGGTGCAATCTAAAACTATAGAGCATATGTTCATAAGCCTCAATAGATTCCCATCATGAAGAACATAATCCAAAGAACTTCGAGGATCATTTCCTCGATTACGATTTAAAGCTCATTTCGATCTTTGGCATACTATTTTATATTTTAATAGAACTGGGTAAGCTCATAATCACCAACTTGGCTTAGGATTTTCAAGTTCCCAATGTACACAGGGTGTATAGTGCCCCATGATCTACATCAATTGAAGGCCAATAAAGGCCAAAGAAAGCCTTGAATAAAAACACCTATACATGCACTATGCGAAACACCTATACATGCACTATGTGGACATCTAAACGTTAGTCAAGGATCTGACACTAACCTCCATTGAACCATGAAATCGCATTGGAGCCTTATTGAGACATGGATAGTGGGTCTTTAATAGCAGCCCAAATTCCTTGTTGGTTTTGTACCCTTGAGAAGTCTACATACGCTCGTTCTGCAGTGTTTGAGTAAGAAATGAGGTTTTCACAGAAGAAAATCTTGTTAGGGCCTAACCTTGTTAAATTCGGCAGATTTGTCGCTGAGCAGTGGAGAAGGGTGGATTTGCAGCCAAGGCTGGACTGGTTCTTCTATTTCTTATGTGTTTGTTTAGGGTCTATTGTCCATATAATTCTTTTGTTCTGTCTTTTAAGGTTCAATTCCTCTGAAGAAATAGAAGCAAGAATGGTTTGCTGTGAGAAGTTCAGCACTTACTATGTTGTACGCTTGATGTGAGAATGATAACCATTAGATTTGCGTTTTTAAATGCTTCCTTGCAAATCGGGTCAACTTGGGCTGTTTGACCCCATCTTGATTTAGGGAGTGCCATGGAATATTCTGCGGGATATTGCATGATCTAATGGTCACAAAAAATTGTGAGACACCCCAAACAATAATACACCCCAAATGATAAATGTTGATGAATGTGAGAGTTGATGTATGTCATCTCAAATTTATAGATAAGATGAAAAATTATGTTGTATTAACAGTTGCATATTGACTTGAATCATGGAAGGATTGGAGTTGTTCATGAAGATTGATAGGGCAAGGTTGTTAAGTCTGTGATATTGAGTACAAAAAGGATTGCATTAAATGATTTATTAGATGATTCATGGAACAAACATTCAATGGCATTAGGGGACCCGATGACCACATCAATTAGTGGCATTAGACCAGATGAGAACATCAATTGTCGATTGGTTTTAATACATGCTTAAAGGGACCTTTAATTTGTGGTAGAGTGAAGATAATTAGGTGGTATTATATTAGAACATGTAAGATATTTGGCGCAAGTCAGATGTTAAAATAGGACACTCAATATGTCTTCATGTTCCATAACTAATTCATCTTCCTCCAATAATTGCACATGACAATAACAATTTGGAGACAGTTATGTCAACTTCTTGCACATCAAAACAGGATATCCACTTCTACTTCGCATACTTGAACCCTTCTCCACCTGTGTGCTTGAAAAAAGAAAAGACGACTAATTTAAGTAATCATGCTTCAGATCATAGAAGTTAAAAGCGAAGCAAAAGAAAAAAAAATTGCTTGGCAGAAGCATATGATCAGGCAAGTACATATTAGCCTCCTCATCAATAAGAGAAATTATGCAAATGATAGTATTTGCATTTTTATTCATAGTACAAAAATTAGCGTAACTGTTAAGAAATGTTGCATGCCCTTTGTCGACATTCTACAGCAGCAGATTATCTCTACAAGCAAAACTTCTTGTTTTCTATTGGCAAGAAAAATCATCAGAATCAAAGAACCTTTGCTTTGCTATGCTGAGCTTGTTATTATGTCATATCCTGATGCTGCAAGCTTGTGACTCACATAAAATAAGTTAAAACTAATGGAGCCATGATTAAAAGGGATGAATAAACTTCGTATCATGGATAGATCCTAGATGCATACCTAGCTACAGATATTAGTGGCTATTAATAGCCAAATGGTAGGGGGTCAAGATGATTTTTGCGGCGAATTTTATGAAGGGGGATTTCTTTGAAAAAAATAAAAAATGGTCATAGTTAAAACAAGTAATTCATTATTTTTTTAAGATTAGCCAAACTATTTCCCCCCTTTTCCTTAAAGAAAGAAGGATTAGCCTTTCTTTGTATTACAATAATTATATATTAAATCATTAATAGCCAAATAAAATGAATTCTTATTATAGATTTTACACATCCCCGCCTACCAGCATCATTAGTGTTAGTAGATTTTCAGACTATGAATTTCTATTACATATACCATATATATGTATCTTAAAAAAGGAATTATAAGAGATGGCCAATATCCCTCTAGATGCCCAAGTTGGTTGCATAATATCTTCCCTTAAGGGTTAGAGACAAGTGCAATTTGAGCATCATATCTAGAAGATGTCATTGCATTGAATGTAGTTCAGACTATGGATTCTATAAGCTATGTTGTGAGCTTCTGTTAAAAGCTTTTTAATATTATTGTATGGTCCTTGATTGTTGATTATTATTTGTAATTGTAAATATATCTAAAGCTATAGAATTTATATTTTTTAGTTTTTTAATTAGAAAAAATAGCAAAGTGAAAGTTTTTAGTACTTAATTCAAAAGTTTCGCCAAGTCTAAATATATATAAATGTAATGATAATAATAACTTTAGCCAAATGTATATCACAAAATACTATAAATTTAAAAAAAAATAGCCAAACCATCTTTTATGAAAAAATATATAGTATGCTTAATTTTTTCCCTGATTACCACAATATCCTAGGTACATGCAAGACAAAAACTTTATTTGGATAGGAGAGATGGACTGCACCAGGATCAACCTGGCTAGCATCTTAAGACATCTCAATGACTGGAGATTTAAGGCAATGGATTTAAAATCCAAGCTAATAGAGCTGGAGAATAGAAGCAGCATACATTACTGGGCTTCAGAAGGATCCAGCCTATTTTTAAGTAATTATACTTATGGAGATTATAGAAGTTATATAGAAGTTAAAAACCAAGCAAAAAAAAGAAAAAAAGAAGCTTGGCAGAAGCATATGACCAGGAAAGTGCATATTAGCTTCCTGATCAATAACAGTAAACAATGCAAATGATAATATGGCATTTTTGTTTTAATTCAAGAATAATACCTGACAATGTTGCTGCAACTCTCTTTTGGAAATGTGGGAGCGAGCTTGAGAGTCCCGCATCTGGTTGCTAGCTACAATATCCAATTCAAGGCCACATAAATCAACATGCACAACACATCTTTGAAGGCTAGCAGAAAGGGCTCAAATTCTTACCTGCACATCGCACCTACGAAGCACAATTCAGTTGCCAAAGTTTGTCCAGTGAGGTGTCTAATATTTATCTCCAAATTAGCAAGTATAGCTCCAATTTCACTACTGCTAATGGAATATCCATGTGGTGCTGATCAGAATACTATAATAGATTCTTCTTCCATCCAAGGAAGGAGTCATCATCCTATATTGGCAATACAGGTACAATAGTTATAATGTATGGGACATTCAATTACTGTATCATGTGCAGATAAACTCATCATATGCAGACTTTTGTACTATACGATGCACATATCTGCAAAACATCAAATTTCCATCTTAAATATCAAGAAAAACTCATAACTGTAGCAATAGAGCAAATAAAAAACATTCGCATACATTGTGTAGAATGTAGGAACACAATCTTAAGCTCAAAGCATGCAGTTCGTCTTAAAAGCTTTTAAGCACAGATTCGCAACAGACTTACAACAAATTAAGGAAATTAAGATACATAATTGACAATTATGAAATAAAACGAATAATGATCAGTTCATGGAGTCCTCACCATAGTTCAAATCAATTTGCAAACAGAAAATGTTCATTTACAACTCTTAATTCTCGATAAAGGCGCTTTCTTTGACAATCTTAAACCCTGAAAATGGGTACCATTGAAATAAAGCAGCTAAAATTATCCATGGAAGCAAGCAATGTACCTCTATCAAAAGCAATTAGGCAACTTGTAGAAACCATCTTCCCTTACTGTCAAAGAACAATTTGCAAGCTAATAAGTCTAAGCTCTGCCTCAATCACAAAAGAAACATAATGTTAGTTTTGTTTAAAAATGTAGTCCATCAAAGAAAGAAGATTTTGTCGACGAACCTTTGACATTTGTTGCAAGAAAGAGTTTTGCGGATGATGCTGACTATCCCTACAAATGCTGCTCATTTTGGCATTACCCGTTTTGGATTCTTATGCACATGCTCGATGTTGCTTGCTTGGAGGATAGATAATGAAGTTAGGTGGGCACCAACGAGAGCCAAACGTTCAAACCCGGGTTTGAAGAGCCAAAACACCGCGATTGATTTCAATGGGCCAGTCCCAACCGCTTCTCCAAGCTCTTTCATGTTTCGTAAAAGGTAAAACCGGTGAGTATGATACATAATAGAAGCATGAGAACAAAAAAAAAAGGTTCGATGGTGGGGTTCTACACGCGACCGATGAATATTTCCACAAAAGCCAACAAATCTTAAAAAGCGGGCTTAGCAAAGAAATACTTTCAAAGAGAAAAACTTCACAATGAAGTACCCCTCGATACTCCAAAATCGGCTGATCAGGAAGCTTGATCCTGCCTCACAAACTATAAACTTGCTCACCAAGTCGCTACGTGGTAAAAGGGCATGCAAAAGAATGTTAAATCCCCTCGTTTAATGCCCCGAAGAATTAGTACTCGGTTAAAAATGTACGTGAAACTACAACTGCAATGTCTAAAAAGCAAGGAATAGCCAAATGCAACATAGAGCAAAAATGCACTAGTCGCATTTTGTAATAGCTATATATAAAACCCAGATATAATCGCCTCTTTGTAGAACAACCCATGCCTATAGTTTTACAAAAGAATGTATGCAAATACATAGAACTATTACCCCCTGTTTAGAAGATCTTCTTCTTGGAGACCTATGTTGGTGAAAAAAGAGACCTCTATTGCGTAAAATAGAGAGCTCTGTTGGCAAAAGGACATGCAAGTAAGTAAAGGAAAAATTAAATCCATTGTGGAGTCCCCGAAGCTCCAGCTTGCTATCTAGGCCAAACCAAGTTGGAAAGCAAGAAAGGAAAGGGAGGGTTTGCTAGAACTTGTGAAGAAATGAAGAAAGGTCGTGGCTATACCAGGAGCCCTGCACAAAAATTTAATGGATCCATTATATTAGCCTGAGTAGTGTATAAACCCCTTAAAACAATTGTTGTATCCATTGTATTACAGAGAGAAAACCCCCGCCGATTTTTAAAATTGATGCCACAACAACCAGTGCTCCATTGATGCCACAAAAATCAGTATAAACACCACGCTAAGAAAGATCTCTCAGGCAAGGCACCTTGATATGGTATCGTATGCAAACATGCATTCCGGCAAGCTGGGATGCTACCACAACATATGATCTATTCGTAGATAATCCGAGCTTGTAGGCTGGAAACCGAAGCCAAAGAGAAAAACTTTTGAGCCTGAAGAAATTCGAAATTGGTATTACTGCATGCGTCCCGCAAGCGGGGAAGGGAACGCCGCATGCGTCTGCATAGCGACGTTCCAGGCACAAATATCAATGCCATCCCATTTTAATAAAGAAGATGATAAAAAACAAGAAAATTCCACTTTGTGGACGTTTACATTTATATAAAGAGGTAACGGGACGAGAGGAGGCCTCTATCTGTTACAGCTTGTCGTTTGAGCTCTGTAAAGGTAAATATGTTTAGCTTTTGCAGACCAAAAATACAAGTTCAAAGTTTCCACAATGTAGGTAGCTAGCAACAAATGAATTGGAACGGATTTGTTGGCAATGAACTGTTTATCAACGGAATGAATTGTTTATCCCATATGCACACTTTTATATTGCAGGCAGAACATATGAATTAAGCATAACATTCTCCATACAACTTTTAGGCAACCTTAACAAAACCTGCCCATAGTTGCAACACAAAAACACACCAGCCGTGATATAATTTAGAAACAAAAGAAGCTTGCAATTCAAGATGTCATTTAATGAATTCCTATGTACCCTGCATCACAAATACAACAATTTTATGAGAGATTCTGTCATCTACATCTTTGACTTTGCATGAAAGACTTACCAAGCGATCAAGTGCATCTTCAAATTGTGACTCTTCTTCATCGTGAACTGTAAAAATTGCATCATTCTCTGGCAACTACAAAAGACAAAAATAAATCAATCAAAGATTGATACCAAATTCATTTCAACGGCATGCCAATTGAAGCAAACGTTATCCATCTCCTCCTTAACATTGCATGATGAATTTCTGTCATAATCCTTTCTATGGTTGACACCTCCCTCAACATTTCCATGCATCTCCAATAGAGGCAAGCCTTGTCTCGATCTAAGCCTATTTCTTGCTATTAGTCTCCTCTGCTTTGCCTCCATATTCAAGGGTCTTTGCTGCCCAAAAATTTCAGCCACACGAGACTTACATTGAGGGTATAATTGATGTCTAAGCCTCCTGGTTGATGCCTCAAGCTCCATATGTGCCTTCTTATTTGCGTCTCTTTCTCCTCTCCTCTCATGTGCCCTCTTCATGGCTTCGATCGTTTCAGCTTTCTTTCTTTGTTGTTCCATCTTCTTGGTGGCAATACGTTCATACCTCAACCTAATTTCCAAATCTCGCCTTTTCCTTTATTAATAAATGACAAAATTCATCACTTGTGACATGCACTTTTCCTCTTAGATCAGGGGCTATCATTCTCTTATGCTTATTATTGCCTTGACGGATTGTGGGCTGAGATAAATTAGGGAATGCTGAGCTCGTTGCCAAAAGAATGGGTCTTCCCTCTTGCATTTGTAGGGCTACTGCAGATGGACCAGCCATGCATGTGGTACTAGTATGCTCATGACTGCCCATATTCAGGTCATTTGATATTGGTCCTTCTTCTAGCATTTGCCCATGCATTTGTGGGGCTGCTATTGATGGGCCAACAATGAATATGTCATTATTTGGCTCTTGCTTGGCCACATCCATACCGATATTGCCCTCTTGCCTCATAGGTGTGTCAATCCAAGCTTGAGTCTTGACTGGATGGTATTTAATATAATCATTATGAATGGGCTTGGCCTCAATGGCTAACTCCTCTGCAGCATGGATGCAGGTTTCCAATTGTTGCACCTCGTGATTGGGCGAGGGTCATATCCTTTTGGTCATCTTCATGTGGAGATTTAGTTTCAGTTGAAGTATCACTTGATTTTGCAAACATACAACATCTTAGTCCTCATGATTTTGTCGAGAAATTAGTAAAGGATCTAAAGGTCAAAGCAGTTATTGCAGGTCTGTAGACGATAGTTTCAGATTGGTTAGATGCATTACCCGCTGCTTTTATTTTTGCAGGTGCCAATTATCGATTTGGGTATAAGGCTACAGGTGATTTTGGAGTCCCACTATATTGTTCTGGTCAAGAAGAAAACTTATTCAACACAGACCTGAATGTCCTTTCATTGGCAAATTTGATGCCTACTTCATTGGTAATTTCATATTTCCAGCAGCACTTTATTATTTATCAACAATCAAGTCAACTGGAGAACTTGCAACACTTCAAGCAGCATTACTTATAGTATTTATGCTCGTGCCCAATCCTCAACATTTAACAGTAGTGCAACACGTTATACACTTCCATTATTTCACAATATGGGGCTGCATTGCAAGTTGGTTTAGCCTATTTCTTATTATAGGTCATTACTGCTAACCAAGGGCAACGCAAGCATATAATGAATTTCTGTAAGTGCTGGCACCACCCCTAAGTTGTCATTGGTGGTCGTCACGACTGTGCTACTAGATTTTATAATTTGCAGCTTTCAATGTAAGTTCTAAACTTTGACAATTACATTGTGATAGAATCTGAAAGAAAACAAACTCTTGCTAGTTGAAACGAAATTCAGTCATGAGAGGCTTATGATAGAGGAATTTTAAAAGGCATGTTGGTGCATTCTAAATTACCTGATTAGGGTCAACACCATATCCCTATACAACTGCAACCATGACTCAACATTTGCATTCGCTGCATGTTTTAAACAGTTGCGAAGATGTGCAATAGATGCTATTTGAAGGATTATGAGCACATTGCTCATCCATTTGACTTGTTGCAAGGTATGTCATTGTGTTCTTCAGTTGCATTGTTTTTGCTATTTATTTGATATGCTCTTGTACTTTGACAACCAAGCATATTCAGAATTGTCATGCACAATACAAGGTGAATATTTACATCCAAAGATAGGGGCCTTTGATAAGGCATGGCGTTGAAGGAAGGTATAGCTTCATCTTCTTTAGTAGCATTGTTTTAAGCCATTTATTTCAAATGCTTTTATTATCTGAGTTATTTATCTGGGTTTTTTAGGGACAAGCAATACCTGTGTCAAATAAACACGAGGATGTCCAATGACTGCCATAATGCAAGTAAATAAAGATCGAAAAAGAAAGATAGAAGATTGTCCTTCGAGAAAGTAATTGGGTCCATTATTTCATGGAGAGCCTATGTTCTTGTGAAGATGGGGAGGATCTGCAAGAACCTCACAACACATGATCAACATGAGAGAAACAATGCAGGTCTAGAAACTGGAATACAAGAAGGTAATGCACTTTAGAGCGGAAGGTTTATCCATTTCAAGCTCATTAGGTAAAATTTTGTTGATAAGCATCTGAATGTATCATGCCAGCTCCCATGTGGTCTTTTGATTAAGTATGGATAATAGCTGATGCATATTCTAAGAAAAGCTTATCTCAAAGTATTTCTGATATGAGCTTCGGCCAGTTTATTAGTTTGCGGAACATTAATGGTTATAAAGAAAGTGGTCATGACTAACTTTGACATGCTCATGCTAAAGGTTAGTGTCAACATTTGAATGGTTCTTAAACGTATCTAAATAAAATAGCCCACAAGCACAAATAGCTCTTTTTGCATTGTCCATTTGTTGAAGCTTTCATGGCAGGTAATATATCATGGACCAAGCTTTTTTTTCAAAATTTGAAATGATATGATCTGATAGAACAAAATGCAGGGACAAAGAACTCAATATGCAGAGTGAAAGTGGTTGCTAAAGCGATCTACGCCAAGATAGCGACAAATGGCACGCAACATTCCTGTTTTGTTGTCTTTTGGTTTATTGAATCCATCTTAGATGTGAATCCAGCGCTTTCAGGACAAAAGAAATTGTAGTTTTGAGAGATGAAGAGAACAATATAGGAAAACAATCTGACAAATTGATTACGCATTCTATCTCTATATAACTCTGGATAAAACTTGTTTGCTCAATGGGATGGCGATATATTGATCCAGCAGCAAGCTCTATAAGTAGCTTCTATCATCTTGCAATTATGGTGATAACTGATACGAATTTCACACAGGTAGATGTTGAGCAAAAATGTTTGTTACAGAATGGTTCTCTTTTGTGAAGAAGGTGTTGGTAATTTTCGATATTGGTTGAACTGATGCGATCTATGCTATAAATTAGATATGTTAGGGTCTATTTATAAGATTTGAACAATTATACTTAGTTGAAGAACAAGATCTTCAAATGGTCATAACGAGCATTCTACAATGATGGTCACGAAGAACATTCAACAATGACCAAGGAAGAGGTGTATTGCTTTGAGTTCTAATGAAAAGACATTTATTTCCTCTAATGAAACATCCAACGACAACATTATTAAAGGTCTTTTCCGTTTTCATGTTTTTCATCTTCATATTGGCTGCCATTGAAGCAAAGTAGTCAAGGACTTAGGACTAAAGGAGCAACGTATATGTTGGGCTAATCTTAAAGGACCAGTGACCATATCATTTAAGCTTTACTAAAAATGTGCTCCTTTGTCTGCCATACTAAAAAAAAGTTTAATCAATCTTCTGCTAATTTATTTAGCAATGCATCATATGAGAAAATTTATGGTTTTGCATATGATATGGGTAGTTCTATGTTTGGGTAATTCTGAGCTTTGTTTTTAGTTTAGCAAGATTGAAATGGTAGAATTAAGGTGGGAGATATGGTATCACCATATCCAACATCTCCATATATATCAATACCATCTTCATCATGTTTTTGTGAGGCAACCCTGGCATTATTATATGGTAGGAACCAAGTTATCTCCAACCTATTCGACATGGCTCTGAGCCTTTTGACATGGGCTCAAGATGTGGTCCAAAGTTGGTTGCCTAACTGGGATTTTCTAAGGTTCAATCCCCTTGGTCGGCATAGGCTTTGTGATTGTAAAAGGATTTTCAGAAAACTTACAAAGTTCATACTATGTAACTATGTAAGTATGGAGGAATCATGTGAATTTAACTGAGGACTTTATCAACTTTACAATGCGGACTATGGAGGAATAATGTGCATTTAGCCGAGGACTTTATCAACTTTACAGCCATCGCGATAAATTTCTTGTATGGTTAACTAAATGCTCAAAGTAATAAAAAATCCTACCATTTTGTTTATTGTTGGAAACTTGATGTGCTTCATAATGTCAAAATTGCTTACTAAGTTGGGTGATTCTTCCATGGTGTTAAAAGTCGTTGCAACGTATGTGATAAAAATCATAAGTATAAGGATATGACTTTTGAAAAGGTAATCTGTAAAACCTACATGCTTCAAAAATGAGAAAATATAAAAATTTAAAAAATGTACCCAACTAGACAGTCATTTATTTGTCAATTTGATTCTGATATGCTGGGTATTTTTTCTAGTAGAGCATATAAGAACATGCATTTAAGCAATGGTAATACAGAAGAAAATGGAAGATCAGACTAGTCCCGTATCATAGAAATGATGCATACAGATGGCAAGGAGATCATCCAGAGGACTTACTTATTGCATGTAGATGCCTTAGATTGGATACTTCAAAGACTGGTCAGTTATATGTCCTCAGGTATTTGAGCACTCTGCAAAGCAAAATGAGAGGAATATAGAAAGTACCTTTATGGGGAATATTATCTTTATGATGAAGGCATACAGAATAGACAGGTGCCTCGTGGTCCCTTCAAAAGTGTATAGCTTGCGTGATAAACATCACATCCCATACCTAATAGCACTCCAGGTTTTGAACAATAAACTACTTCTTATCAAAATTTAGGGCGCCTTTACGGTTTTATCATCCCCACAGGATATAATGCAAAACTGCTTGTTAGGATGAGCAAATCTTGAGATCATTAACATCACCAATATGTGCATCGATCGCATCACAACAAGTTTTGAGTCATTTATACATTTGTCAGGTTGAAGGTCTTAGAAGTCATTAGTCCATGCATACTTCTAAGTGTTGGTGCAAGTCCTCCCACCATCATATTGGTAAATCGAACCCATGCTTGGAGAAGGCCACCGTGTTAAAATGCCACACTGTTAAAACCATTGCAAAGACACCTTTCCAAATGCCACTAAAGATGGCATGGAAGCTACATTATTCACAATATAATTAACACAAACATGTATATACACCACACAGGCGTACATTGCCTAAGAGGCCTCCATATCGGACTCAAACTACCTTATTGACTTGAACAAGGGGTCCTTTAACAAGGCAACACGGAATTAATAGACCAATTAATAAGGACTACCACTTAAAGCGAGATTATTAAGCCATAAAGCGATAGACCATGCCAAGAAGATATTACTTACAGAGGCATAGAACATGATGAAATGTCAAACTTTAAGGGGCCATTGAGCTCCGACCTCTAAAATAGGTAGAATGGTCTTACAATTCAATGTCAGTTCTTCTAATTTATCATCATGCGGGTAGATAAAATTAATTCTAAAAGTTGAACGAACCATCTCATTTGACAAATGCTTTCGACACATAGACTTCTTTCCACGAGGCGACAATGGTCTTTGCACAATCATTTAGTTAAAAGTAGACATATAATGACAAAAATCAGATTACAAGACAAAATATTTAGATGGCCGGTAAGGATCTATTTGGAAAACAATCAATGACTATAAGAAAATGAATTTGAATCAAAGATCCGGGTTACACGGCATTTGAATGTCTTGGGATGTTGTAGCTATAGATAAGCGCAATGGGAGGCCTCATGAAAAAGAGGGGACTCCATAACATCCGATTTGGATCACCCGCCGCTTCCAAGCTCAAGGATAAGTAGTGTAAAATGTTTTGCGAACTCAAAAAACAAAGATATAAGATGCCTTATTTACCTTGAGAAGATGAGCCACCAAACTTTATAACACAAGTTAGCTCCTATTTCCCATACCTCCGAAAGCTCCATGTGAATCTATAGTATATTACCTCTAAAACACCAAAGATCCTTAAATTATGTCGGTGACCGACTTTCGATTCCCGACCCTCAAACATATTTCTAACCCTTAGCAAATCCAAGTAAAAACCCTTAGAAACCAGAAAAAAATCCTACACCACGAGCCAAGATGTTGTGCAAATAATCAGCTGGAATACTTTCTTTAAAAAGAATATTCAAGAGGTTATATGATGTAACCAATCCTAATCCAACGTTGGATAGCGGTTTGATCCCTAGAACCTGCAAGGACCAAGGTTTAAGGGCCTATAACCTTCTCATATGAGATATGTAAAGTAGAAAGGGCTCAAAATATGCCGCCTAGGTACAATTCATGGAAAAAATCATCACCATTATTTGTCCATTTTAACTATATTGTATTAGAAACATGTGCTGACAATGCTCATGGATTTGTGGAATGGGGGATGTGTGGTAGTCGGTGTGCAAAAGAGGATTTGTCATGTTTGAAGATGTGAAGGGTAGAATGAAAGAACAGACCTTGTGTTAAGTAGATAGAAAACATTTTTACAAAACATGTCCACTGTCATTTGACAAAATGCCATTTGTAGTAGTTAAGTACCTCAGTAAGAGGTTAAGAACAAGAGTAAAAAAGACTTCAAGTTTAGGCTCAAAATGCCACGTTCAAAAATTGTGAGGGTGCATGCACGAACCTCCAATATTGTGGCTATATGGTTTGAAACGTGGAGCTTACAAGGACTTCATACAAGCATTTAGAAGATTACAAACTACCTAGGCAACAAACTTTGAGTTGTAAGAACAATAATATCTACCACAAGTACTATGCTTGTAGGTGGATGTGACCTTTACATTTTGGGCCTGGTAAGTGAAGGAAGCATTGACTGGTGCGGGAATGAGGCGGGCAGTGCCTGAGTCTTGGGCAAGTTACCTCGCATGCCAATGAACTGGCAGAAAGTATCCAGAGCATCCAAATGGTAGAAGGTATCTAGAGAATCCAAATGGCACTGCATGTCAAAGCAAAAAGATCATATATCTTAGAGAAATTAGCTAGAATAAGTATACTTATATTTGAATCACTTGTGAGGATTGTGTGGGACTAGCTTGTGAAATTGAAGGGCTGATTTGGAGGGTGGGACCCTTCCATATTTCTCTAAAAGCGGAAAGGGTTTCTTATTTTAAATTTCGGAAGATGAGACCACTGAAATTTTGTACTGGGAAAACTACGAAGGTAACCTGAACCAACTGGTTCCTAACAAAAGGGATGTGCCAAGAAGAATGTGCAAGTGATCAATATTATTATGCCCGAGGTTGAATGTCCAAGAGTAAGTGTCCAAGTGACAAGGTTTTCATCGACCTTCAAAGTATGAGGTTCTTATGCCTAAGTCTTTTCGCAATATATCCTGCATTTAAACTTGACACGGTAAATAGGCCCTTCCATATGTAAAGGCCATTCCATTCTAAAGTACCCAAGAATTGGTTAAATAGGCCCTTTCCTTCTAAAGTACTCAAGAATTGGTTGAACTTGACCATTGCTAAAGATAACACAGGCAATAGAGATTAGGCAATTTTTCACATCTTTTCTTTAGGCAATTATATGTTTCAACCTATTGTATCAACTATATAAGACTTTACATCACATAGCCTTAATACTCCTCAACTTTCAATAACATGCCCTTCAAAAGCAAGAATTATTGTCCTATATAACTACACTCATCTATATCCAACTATGAAAGAAGTCACATTGCATGGCCTTATTGTAGAACCCCATAACTACACTCATCCATTTCCAACATCCAAACGTAAATATTTGTATCAAAAATACCCCAACGTCACATGGCCACACCACCGTATAAGGTATTGAGCTCTTTCTTCATAACAATGCCTAACATCACATTGTTATAGACGTGCTCAACTCTGACAATTGCATAATGATCTACTATACTCTATGTCCACTCACTTACAATAAAAATGACAAATATGTTTCTATACCACAGCATTTAAAAGTCCGAAAATCCCCAACTTCAAGAACATCGTCCATCTTCCAACTATTATAACAAATTGTGTCTGCACATGGCAACATGGCAGTGCTTGCCAATAGAAGAGACTCTGAAGCCACAATATTCTATGCTAAAGCATAAAACAAAGCTTGTTATAGTATCAAAGATCACAAGATGCAAATACTAGAAAGCAAAAATTTGAGTTAGACAATGCAAAAAAGGAAGAAAAGTTTGAAGATGTGTAAACAAAAAGAGCAACCAAAATCCATATTGGCTAGAGCTGGCCAAAGTGAACAATTAATTTGGAAAAATATGTCACGGAGGTGGCGTTTGTCAAGAAGCCAACCTCTATAAATAATTGTATTGTATTCAAAAAAAATGTCATTGAAGGTGGCATATGTCAAGAAGCCAACCTCTACAAATAATTGTCTTCAAAAAATATAATACTCTATGTCACGAAGGTGGCATAACCTGATATCTAGTTTAATGCCAAGCCTCTTGAGTGGCAAATAAATAAATGTAGAGAAGAATGTCCTTGTTGCCCTTTCCTTTCAGCAGGCAATTTCAGAGGGCCTCACTGTTCTGATGAGCTTAGCAGGAACACCATATTTGAAGCATAGCCTCTTACGTTTTAAGCTCTGAGGCGCTCTTGTACTAGTACTAGAATAATATTTGGCAACCCAGGGGTGTGCCAAAATTTGCTGTACAGATATCCTTTCCTCCGGATCAGGCTGCAACATAGCCAAAACAAGGCTCTTTGCTTCCTCTGACACCAACCCAACTGGCCAATGCAAGTGTGAGGCAGCCAAATCCTCGCCATGAAGCAGTTCTTCGTGAATTTGCGCAGTTTCTAGACTTGAGAAGTGATCATTCCCAGTAAGCACCTCATACAGGATCAAACCCAGACCCCATATGTCTATCTCTGTGGAATAATATCCCTGCACAACCTCTGGAGCGAAATATCTTGGTGTTCCGACTCTGGATGTAAAACTGGGAGCAGAACCTGAAAAACGATCCGATATGCCGAAATCCGAAACCCTAACATCATAGGGCTTTGCTGCTGAGGTCACAAGAACGTTGCCTGGCTTCAGATCCCGGTGGATGATACCCTTTTGATGAAGATCCTGTATAGCTAGAGCAAGATTTCGAGTAAGAAGAGCCGCTTCCTTTTCGCATAGCCTGCCTTTCTTGACGATTACATCAAGCAAGCTACATTCGCACAATTCCATGATCAAGTGCCAGAATCCCTCGTCTTTGATTACTTCGTGTATATGCACTATGCCAGGGCTGCTGGCTAATTTCTGCATGATCTCCATTTCCTTGATCGGCTCTGTGTCTCCTACCCAGATGATTTTGCAAGCAAACTCTTTCTTACCTCCTCTTTTACTTCTGCAGAGAAAAACCGTAGCTTGGCCACCCTCGCCGATTTCCTTAAGCATATCATAGCTCTCCAAAAGATTGGGAAATAAAGCAGAGTAAGTGTAGTTGAGAAGCTCTTCATCTGTCTCCTGCGTCTCTGTCTCCATACTCAGAATTCTGTAATGCCAACACAATGCAAATGCAGACATTCTTATACCTCTGTAATTGTGTCTGACTCTGCACTTTCCGTTCTAAAATATCAGTTCTATTCCTGGCTTTCGGAAAAAGGCGAGATCTAAATTAGGAAAAAGCCCAGATATTTGTCTGCTGTCCGTCGGATGTTGGCACGATCCCAAAGCCAACTATCCGGCCCGTTGATGCACAAACACATTAACATGCTCGCAGAAACAGAAGCAGAAAGTAACACAGGGTTGGTTGGTGGCATTTAGAATATGACGAATTCCTTGGAAACACAGGTATGGACGACTTCCTTGGAAACTTACAGGAATGCTTCACAAAGTTTCGACGATGTATCTTATATTACACAATCTGCTGCGGTTTCTATTGATGAAATGCTTATGGGGCCATTGGGTTTTAGCATCGATCAGCTGATGGTGCTCTTCTTTTAATAGCTTTAACATTATTGTCATTCATTCTCATACTTATGTTCTATCTATTTATTGAGCAGGAGCTTGCAGGTTTGAGTGTTGCTTCAGCTATTTCAGAGATATTACATACTTATAACTATGTAAATATCGTTGAATTATTCTATCTTTTCACGGCTCAGCACTTGATAGTACCTTGTCTCCAGTAGGCACTTGCCTTTACAATCTTATTTTGTGTCCAACTCGCTTTGGCATTTCACAGGTGTATCCTGTAGCTGAATATAAACGTGTCCTTGTACTATGTGGTCCCTGGAACAATGGCGGGGGATGGATTGGTTGCAGCTCGGCATCTTCATCATTTTGGTTACAAGCCATGCATATGTTACCCCAAACAAACTGGAAAATCATGATATGCAGGCCTTGTCACACAAGTAAGTTCTCATTTTGGTTCTCAATGCACATTCCATGTTTGGAGCAGAATAAACCATTGAAGGTCTTTTAATTCTCATGGCTTTTAAAGTAGATATCATTATGTCTTCAACTTGACTTTGAAGTGCAAAAGATAGCTATGACTGCCTAGTATTACTATATCCACTGAACTGGCATATAGCAGGAAAGGAAAGTTCCCACAAGTGAATGTACATAGAAATCGAAGCGGAGGAAGGATAAAAATGTTCTCCTTCTTTTCACCTTCTCTGGATTTAATTTGAATTGGAAACAAAAATTATTTACTTTGTCGTGGAAATCTCCTAAAACTTATAATTTGTTATTTTATGAAGTATATAAGAGATGCCTTGCTTTTGTTACCTGATCATTTCTGCTGAGGTCAACCAGTTCGATGACACTAATCATAAGAAAGAGCTAGATGACAGTAAGTTTGGTCATGGCCATAAAATTTGGATTCTGATTCCTACTTGAGCAAGGAGGTCGAGTATGAACAGGAATTTGAGCTTTAAAACCTTGTGTGCTGATAACTTATAATACACTTGCAGCATGTGAAGACATGCAACACAGTTGGATAAAGTCAATACTTTTATGTTTATGTTCACGAAATTTGCTCTCAAGAAACCAGCCATTCTAATGTCTTTAGTCTTCAACATTAAAAACCTAAACCTGACAGTTGTACAGGACAAAGTTTGTGTTTTAAGTTTGGTCAATGTGATGTTATGATGAAGAATGCTCAGCACTTATTTTAATAGACTGCCCTTGTTATCTAGATTATTGATAAAACGATTTCTTGGCAGCTGAACAGCTTATCAGTCCATTTTATATCAGTCGAGGAGTTGCCACACAATCTTTCTTTAAAGTTTGACACGTTATCGATGCTATATTTGTGTTTTCATTTAAAGGTATGTGAATTCACAATAGCGTTATTAAGAGAAAAAGAGCTTGCCAATATTGATTTACTGCTTGTACTTTCAACTCCATTTTTCCTATGCATCTGTCGCATGGTGTAATCTGCAAAATACTATTGACATTGGGAATTAGTTTCTTAACTTGAAATCAGTGATCTTGCCTTTGTAAGGCTATTTACATTGGTTCTGCAACACTATCATGCTTTCTCATTGTGGAAGATGCCTCTGCCTTTTAATTTTTTGTGCTTTTTTATGGTAGATGTTTCTATGCATAAGTCAAGAATGGAAGTGCTTGTAATGTTTCAAAATAACTCTCCCAGTGGAAACTGGTGTCTTATCTGATCTTAGCATTTCATGATGAGCATGTCCTTTCTTAGCTTAAGGATCTTCAGCTTAAAATAGGGGATAAAAAATGGTGCAGAGTTCGGAATTGTTTCTATTCTTGCTTTCGTTTATTTAGTTCTTCAACATAGTCTACTATTTTAGAGATATCTAGACGTTAGCAAGCTCAAATGCCCATTTTGCAGTGCCAACTTGGATATGGGCTTATTTAGTTCTTCAACATAGAGTCCAAAAATTTAGAGATATATTAACTTAACAAGCTCAAATGCCCATTTGCATGGAGCCGTATCTTGGATATAGTTTTATTCTGGATTTGGCAACCACAACCCGGTAGACTAGGAACTATATGTCCACTGAAATAACGTGATAAATATGCACTGCCTTGCCTGTCTTTACTGATAGATATTTGCAGGTGAACCACGCCCCCCATTTGATGGGCTCATTAAGCCGCTAGTTGAGACACCACGCATGGTCTCAGTTGATGTTCCTTCTGCTTGGCATGTTGAAGATGGTGATGTAAATGACACAAAGTTCGATCCAGAAATGCTGGTTAGTCTGTTTATGCATAAGTCAAGAATGGAAGTGCTTGTAATGTTTCACAATAACTCTCCCAGTGAAAACTGGTGTCTTATCTGAGACGAGCATGTCCTTTCTTAGCTTTAGGATCTTCTTTGTCCTGATGTGTAGTTGGAGAGATACAGCTTAAAATAGGGGATAAAAAGATGGTGCAGAGTTCGGAATTGTTTCTATTCTTGCTTTCGTTTATTTAGTTCTTCAACATAGTCTACTATTTTAGAGATATCTAGACATTAGCAAGCTCAAATGCCCATTTTGCAGTGCCAACTTGGATATGGGCTTATTTAGTTCTTCAACATAGAGTCCAAAATTTAGAGATATATTAACTTAACAAGCTCAAATGCCCATTTGCATGGAGCAGTATCTTGGATATAGCTTTATTCTGGATTTGGCAACCACAACCCGGTACACTAAGGACTATATGTCCACTGAAATAACGTGATAAATATGCACTGCCTTGCCTGTCTTTACTGACAGATATTTGCAGGTGAACCACGCCCCCCATTTGATGGGCTCATTAAGCTGCTAGTTGAGATCCGGGTACATCACAGTGTGTACGGATGAGAAAGTGTTGGTGCATATTTGCTTGTGGAAAAGGATCCAGTGTTGCAACATGTATTTCAACATTGGCAGTTTCAAGACATTGCCAAAATCCAAGGTTTGAAGAAGCCGTTGCTGCTGGTGTTTCAGAACCCAATTACAATATCAGTTGACAGAATGCCATTTGTAGTAGTTAAGTACCTCAACAAAAGGTTAAAACAAGAGTAAGAAAGACTTCTAGTTTAGGCTCGAAATGCCACGTTCAATAGTTGTGAGGGTGAATGCTAGATATTGTGGCTATGTGGTTTTAGATATGGAGCTTACAAGAATTACATACAAGCTACTAGACAACAAATTTTGAGTTCCAAGAACAATATCTCTATCCAATGCGCCACTTATGAATGAATTGCCCATTGTGCTTAGGTAAGGTTATCGGTCTAGCTAAGGCGATAACCAAAATGCCCCTACCGGTATGCGTCCTCGGCCGGTATTTGGCGTAAGGCCTCGACCCACGTCGGGCGAGGCGTTGGGGCGAGTCATGCGTGTTTGATAACTGCCGAGGCCCGTTAGGGCCGAGGCGGTTATCAAAGGTGACATCAGAAGCGACGACCCGATAACCGCCTTATCGGGCTGCTAATTAAGTACTGATAATTAGTTATCGATCGGAGGAGTATCCCGATAATTAGTTATCGATCGATAATAAATGAGGAGTACCGATAATTAGTTATCGATATTGGAGGATATCGATAATTAGTTATCGATCTTGGAGGAGTATCGATAATTAATTATCAAGCTCCTCCAAAGATCTTTTGATAACTAATTATCAGTACTGTTCTAGTAATGATAAGCAAAAAAAAAGCACTCTCCCTTTCCATACAAGAGTCCGATAAGAAAGGATACAACATAAAACATAGAGCAAGTTTGTGAGTCAAAGGACGTCTCTTAGAGAACACCAATGCACCCATCTTTTATTCTCCCCATTCTATCTTTTGTTTGGGGAAGAATGAAAAATCAAGAGAGAAAGTGAGATGACAAATGATACTCAGTTTGTTAGATCTGAGGGTAGACATACAGACGTCATATACATGTCGCTCTCTTGCACGTATTTAACGGTAAGCTTTTGCAGCCTTCAATGACGTGGATATATGCATGTATAGAGTTCCATACATAGCACATTATGTATTGATATGATATAGGGTTGTTCTTTTTATATTGAACATGAATAAGAATCGCCACAATAAATACTTGGCAAGATTGGTGATATATTTCCTTGCTATCAAACCATATATAATCATACATCCAATTTTGAATTTTTTTCGGTTGCCCTTGGGGGGCAAACCCTCGCTTATGTGGGTTTGTGGCATATCCTAGGTATATGCTGGAATATACTTGGGATATGCTGATGACTGCTCCAAACCCTTTGTTGCCTGTAAACTGGCAGTCTCGTGTGTTCTAGATCGGGGATATTTCCAACCCGGTGCAGCGCGGCGGTGACAAGCAAGCAAAGCGACTGCGGCATCAAGCAAGCAATGGGTTTCACTCATCGGCATTTTGGCAAGCAAGCAATCGGTCGGCCAAAGGCAAACGGATTTCCAAAGGTGATTTGTGCCCGGATTATATAGCCCTTAGATCTTCTAGCAACTTAGATTTGTGATTTAATCGTTTCGTTGTTAGATTTGTGAAACCACATCTTTATAACAATCTTGTAATATTTCAGGTAGAACATGTAAGAGCTGAGCGCAATTTATAAAGAGGGCTATGACCAACGCATTGTTAAACTCTATTATTCCTTCCAAGATGCGAGAACATCTTTTAACTTATTATGGAATATCTACACGGCAAAGTTGATATGATGACTCTGTTGATGCGGAAAAGATACACTAAAGCGAAGATGAGGGGCGATTTTAGGTTGCACAAAGTATGTTAGCAATTGAATCAATACATAAGCACAATTATATTCCACTGAGGTATGATGATGATGATGATGTTAGAAGGAAGGGTTAATCTTTCACATATTTAAGAGGATAAGGGTTCTTTGGTTTGCGATTATGATTTTCTTGTGCTAAAAGGTGGGGGTGGGAATCTGAATGCAAGGATGTGTCGGCCTTGCTCTGCGGAGCTTCGGGTTAGTGGTTTGGATAAATATTAATTTTCCTCATGGATAATGCCAAAGTTTGTAGATAATTTCTTTCGCGTATGTAAGTGGTTATATGTAAGCCCAATATAAGATATTCCGGTATTGAATGGTAAACCCCATGCGGTATAAGCATATAGTTGAGGGAGTAGATAAAGTTTCCACAAGAATTGGCATTTTAATTCAACTGAAAATACATTGAATAAAATGCTAATGGACTCAAATACAATTTTTACATTACGTTCTTCCCGGCTTCTTTGTATAAACTTTTGGCTAGTGTCAACTTAACTACGACCATTGTCCTTCAATGTGGAACATTACTACATTTTGTTATGATGTTTATTGTATTAATATTGAGGGCGGGTCTTCATAATCAAAGTTGTCCTAAACGGAGTCTAGTGATTGTATGCCATTTTGAACATTAGGGCTATCATTTGGTAGTAGGAAGCCGAAGACATCGTCGGTGTTTCACGATCAATGTGAATTTTGCCAGACCTTTTGCATGTAGTGGTATGAAGGCAATATGGAGGCAAGAGATGGTGCTTTTGTCAATTGTGAGTATGCTTTGTAGCGACAATTAAACATTCTTTGGCGAGACATCTGCAAGACACTTGATTATACCACGCTTTGAACATTGCATGAAAATGAACCAAGCTCGGGAAGGCGAACTTAGAGAACCGATGAATATAGATGGGCGGTTGCTCAATTCTTAACCGCGATACTCCACGGTGAAGCCAACAAGAGCATTTGTCGGGATTAGCGAGAAAAAAATAGGCGGACGGTATGTAATTCAAACTCAAGGTTTTATTGTCTTATTGTGCATGAGAAACATGATGTGTAGAGTTATGTTGGATTTCTGTACGTGTTTTAAACGTTTACTAAGTTAGATTGTGAGCCTCTACCTAAGGACCTGAACTCTTTAGGCTAAAATTGCATCTCAATAGTATATATATTTTCCAAATAGATTTAGAAATTTATGTTTTATCATATTATTATAAAACTTTTTCTACTCTAATTTTGGTGTCTTTCGGGCATACTCAAGCTGTAGTTTTTATCTTCCAAATGCTTAGCAAAGACATTGGAATCTCTGAAACATGGACTCTCTAGTACAATGCAAGCGACACTTTGCAATAGATCATCTGAAATTCCCATCCTCTAAAACATCATGAACATGTTGCAATAATAAATTATTTGTTGCAATATTCTATGATGATTATGTTTTTGAATGTCATACTTGACATCAAGGCGAGGTATAAGTTCCCATACTCATGGCATGTTTATTTACTAACTTTGTGAAAATGTGAACATTAATTAAAGTTTGAGTCACATTGGCAACAATAGCTAGGCACATGACAAAGATATGAACATGTTTGTTGGCAAACCCCTTAATCTAGTGGCCTAGCTAATTTTGGCTACTCCATTATTCCAGTATACCTATGCGGAAAAGAAAAAATAAAAGATTTTTTTTCCCATTACAAAGTAATATCATTATTGCATAGAATACAATAGTGGGGCATTTAAACAATCTTCTTTAACTCATAGATAGATAGAATAGATAGAAGAAAACACGTTGAACTTTTGTAGAAGTTTGTATTAATGAAGTCACGATGCACATCTTTATTCTCTTGCTTCTTGCAAATCGGGGGAGTACCATGTGTATATAACCAAGCAGGTAAATAGAAGTATGGCGTTTTGTTCATCCCTTCTCCCCTGTTCGTTTTTTTTTTCTCTTTTCAGCAATCTGAATCGAATTCGGTAATAACTACTTTAAAACTATTCCATCAAATTCGTATCAGAAATGTTAGTGTTTGACCATTTATATAGAACATAAAGCAATGCAAGCCATAAATATTCCTCGTCTGTGAAATTCTGCTCATGCCCTGCAACAACTAAGGTTACCACATCAAGACAAACCAAGATAGTTAATTCTTCCTCCTTTATCTTTGTAGCCTTTAGCAATGCTAAACCAACTAAATGAGTTCATAAATCTCAGACTACACCTATGATGTCCATGAGAATGGAGCAGAAAGGATAAGTTATAGATATTTATTAAATATGTAGAAGAGCCATAAAGCTAACTCTTTAGCTTCATGTAGTTGATGCCTCTGTCAGTCTTCAACTTCAAGTGAAACATGTTCTCACATTGTCCACGACAAGGAGCATGATATGAACAAAGCATCAAAAGCTTAGCTACGGAAAGTTTTATGCTTTAAGTGTCAAAGAAGTCTTGATCTTCAAGTGAAGCATGTCCCTTCATGTTATCTCAACAATCATGACAGTATGAGAAAGAAGACAAGGGAAGCAATATGAGTTGACTCAAGAGGTGCAAATATTAAAAGCGCAATAAGATTTAGATCTGAAAGATATTTAAAGATGCAAGCTTATCAAAACATGAGCAAAAAAAAAATGTCACCTCTAGGCTTTCCAGCATTCGAGGAAACTCTCGGATGTGCTAAGTGATCTCATTTGGAGAAAAATTATTCTTGATCTCTAAGACACCATCATGGGGAGAAAATAGTTATATGAAGGGAAAAGCGGGCACATCTGGCATTAAAGGACCTGCATAAATTAAAAATCAGAGAACATTATTCCACAATATGCTAATACTTATGTTAACTGAAACCAAAACGGTGCTGACAAGAACATACTTTGACGCTGGATCAATGGCAAAAACACGAATGCTAGGGGAGAGATGGGCATTGATGGCTTCAGCCAAATCAAAACCATCTGGATCTTGTCTCCATGCTTGGAGGGGAAGCTTCATCTTACAAGCACCTCTGAAAGCAAAGTTGGCACCATGACTATAGTCTGAACCAATCTCTTTTAAATAAGGTGAGAGAAAAAGAAATCCAAATGCACATTTGCATTAAGGACTCTAGGTAGCTACTAATATGCGTAATGACTGCACTTATATAAATGGTAAAAAATACAACATAATTTTGGTACAAACAAAATCAAACCTGTGAAATCGATCAAGAGTCTGCCGTCAGAAGCACGACTAGTGTATTGATGAAAATACGTCTGCCCATAGTTCCTAGGAAAAGATGCTTCGCCATTCCGATATCAGTTAGAGAGTCCCCAAAACTAAAAATAGATGTCAGCCAAGTAAATTGTGGGGCGTATCTACTACATCTCCCCCCCTCCCACTATCAGCAGCAGAAGATCGACCCTTCAGGTCCATATATGTGGCCTTTCTTAACGAAAGCAGAAACAAAAAAAAGAAAGAAAGATGGATTTAGACAGAAGTTCTACCTGCAACAAAGGTTTACCCAATCACATCAGCCGAAGGCATAAGAATGAATCGTTCAAAATAGAAAGAAGCATCAAAATGATAAAAATAATGACACGATACTTATTTGCGGTTCTTTGCCTAGCCGTGATTTGCAAAGGATTTCTGGTTCTTTGCGTGGTTGCTTCGTCGGATAGCTCTGTTTCGCAAAGCTCTGCAGGCAGACTATTTTATGCCCTGTGATATAGCTGAAGCTCGGCATCACTACCCAGCGATGTCTCAGCGGAAACCTCTCAGCAGAAACCCTAGCCAAAATTGACTACTGAACCTAAAAACATGGCGGTAAAATATGCCTTGAGGCGTGCTTTTACGGGAGGAAATTCTTGGCGTTGTGGCATGAACCATCAAAAAGTCGATATTAGAGGTATTCGCATATTTGCCAATCTGCGGCGCTTCAAAGATAGCCAATCTTCCATCATAGAAAATACTCCGTTTTGTTTCTTCAAGAACTACGCCCGTAGTCGTTTCTTCAAGAACTCGCCCGTTGTAGCTTTCCCAACGCCGGCATAACTTCCCAACATATCTTTGGAATTTCCATTAATTTTTGTGATTGTCGATCAAATCCAACGATTTTAAGCCCATCCACATGCACAAATTTCTTATCGGCATCAGCGTAGACACTCTAGAATTGCTTCAAAGTCTCAACTCTTGTTTGTGCAAATGTGCCCACCAAAAAAAAAAAAAAAAAAACTAAACAAAACAAAACAAAATGCGCTCATGGTCACACCATGCTACGACCATTTGTGACAAAAAAGTTCCATGCGCTCTGTTCCAAATATATTCAACTTTTATATGGCGATCAGGGGGATGCCTTTATAGTAGAATAGAATAGGTTTTTTTAGCGTCCATGGAGACCAATTGACCTATGGGACTGCTTATGTTTTTGAAGGCCCTCTATAACAATTGTTTTTAAGCAATCTTTTGGGCATTAATTGTTCAAATGGACTTACCCATGATATAAGGGGATGGTCTTCATGTTTTTCTTGCCCCGTTCCTATGGTCCACGTTACGCATCGACATTCCGCCGGATCTTTTTTTAGTCAATGCATTTATGAAGATCTTTTTATGGCGACACAACCCAACCATTACCATCATTTATGCCCCTATATTTTTAGCACCATGTTGTAATTGTCGGACTTGTTTTATAAAAGTCGTACATATTTTGTGCTAAAACTTTTAGGAGGAGGCAGTGTTAACCACCTAGTGGTTAACATTGTACACGTTAAGTGTCAGTGGTGGCCGACGACACTTGGCATGTTTAGGTTAACTTAAGTATATGGCTTAGATTTAGATAGATGTAGGGCTCAGATTTGCGGTCTACACTATATTAGATCGGAGCGTCTTCGATGTATTTTCGGGTTTTATCTCAAATTTGGAGAGCCTCATTTGGCCATGTTACCTTCACTCTTTGTACATATTTGTTTTTCTTGTTCTTGTTTTGTGATCATGAGCATGGCAGCTTTGTAGCATCCGGCAGTCATACTGCTGTTGCAGGGTGTATGCCAAGAACTCACAATTAACATTTATCATGCAATGTGTGTCCCAAATAAAGACAACAATAAAATATATTACTACTTGAATGAAAAACCTTGGCGATAATAAGCATGCTCACAAATTGTACAATGATATTTCATATTATGGTACATGTGCGTCGTGTCGGAGGACATATCCGATGCTCGTATCCATGATCTCTTGAAGATATGATTCCTTATCATCCATGGAGACCAATTGACCTATGGGACCTAAACAAAGAGAATAACAAAGTGTATTCTTTGCTTGAAAAACCTTGGCGATGTAATAAGCATGATGCCACCCAGTATCTTGAAATAATTTCATATTAGTGTACATGTCAATGTCGTCTGGGAGGACATATCTCGAGTGTGCGTGTCCATGATCTCTTGAAGATATAACTCAACAAGCCCATTGAGGTCATATCTAACGGCACATATAGTGGTTGGTTAGGCAGGACTAATGCAACATAGCATGCCCAGATATGGTCGAATGCTAGACAAATTTGGCATTCATCTTCCATGGCTCCTCGTTGGCAACAATAACAGAGCATGTCCTCGTGTGCCTCTCGAATCTATCTGTCTGTCTCAATGCAGAGGTGATGTGCACCCATGTGAATGGAAGCTATCATTCTACGCTTCTCCATGATCAAATGTATATGCATGTAGCATTATGGACCTCATATGAGCATTGGATTGATCTGTCGCTAGTAGTGTGCCATTTTAATATGTTTCAGTGCGCCCCCATCCCAGAGTTTGCTATAGAAGCAAGCATCAAAGTACTGCCTCAAGTGTTGGTGATCTTCTTCAGTTTGGACCTATATGCACCCATGCTCCTGCACATTCTAGCGAGAGAACCAGCCAACTCACTTTTCCTTCTAGCAAACTTTAAGGCACTGCAGACCCAGTGCCACAACAAAAAGTAAGGTTGGGGAGATGAATATCACCCATATCGACCACCTTCTGAAAGTAGATTACTTGGCGGTACAGTGCGGCCTTTAGGAGGGGCAGGAAACATGTTTTCTGCAATAGGATCTGATATGGAACTATGGATTTTGCCCCAAGTGCTTGAGCTAGGAAGGCTTTACGCTTTTGCTTTAGGTCATTCCGGTGGTGGCGGATATTATCGGGTTCTAAACCCCTATCCACATAGAATAACGGAGTTTACGCCAAGGCCTTGAACAAGTGCGCTGATAGGCCTAGGCATACTGACTCTACTTTGTAAGCTTGTTGTTTTGCATGGCTCTGAGTGCCTTCCGACCTATGTGATCGAGTCGAATAGAAATGTCTTAGTATATGGTAGAAGGAAGGAAGGAAGCATATTTTAACGTCACTCCCAAATACTTGTAGGTGGATGTCACCTTTACATTTTGGGCTTGGTAAGTGAAGGAAGAAGGCATTGACCGACGCGGGAATGAGGCGAGCAGCACCTTAGTCTTGGGCAAGTTACCTCTCATGCCAATGAACTGGCAGAAGGTATCCAGAGGATCCAAATGGTAGAAAATATCTAGAGCATTCAAATGGACTGTATGTCAATGAGAAAAGATCATATGTCTTAGAGAAATCAGCTAGAATAAGTAGCACTAGCTTGTATAATTGAAGGGCTGATTTAGGGACGTTCTTTTTCTTCATAAACCAAAACATCCCTCTGCCACATTCATAAGAGTTGTGACCATCTTGTCACTCTGTTATTCTAATGTGAGAAGTTGCAAAAATTTGAATAGCTTTTATGTTAGCGGTGGGCATAATCCCTCGCCCAATCATAATCTAGGCAAGGCCGAGGCATTTGAAAAGTTGTTTGATAGTGGATGGCAGTTGACTCTATGTTATGCAAACCCTCCCCTCCCCGGTTTCATATATATGATGGAGAAATCAAATGTTTCAATGCTGTTTATTTGCGGATGCTACCTTGGTCTCATCGGGGTTCAAACCCCCATTAGTAGATCTCCTACGGAGGCCATAGCCATACTTTGAGAAGAATTTCTGGCACTTGGAAGGGGTGCTTTGGCCACTAGACCCAACTACAAGGCCGTAGCCATACTTCACGAGGAGTTTTCTGCCGGTCACGAATCTTAAACATATCCAGAATTTTGTACTTACAGTTATGAATAGCATGCTATAGAAGTAGTTGTTGGTGGGTTTATGCTTGCATTGATTTCAATCAAGCAAGCTGCAGTTGGGCATGTATTTATATATGTTGTTGTACTTATTGTGTATATTTAATTTCATCAATTGCGCCCTGAGGAATTGCAGCATTAGTAGTTGCATTTACGTAAGCAATTATGTGAAAGGATGGTCCAACTATTGCTTTTTTGTACAGTGTTTGTCACAGTAGGGTTAGATAGATGAAAAATGTGTACCTTGTCGTGAGCTAGCACAACATTGCCACCAATGTTTCATAAGTTTTTAAGTGTCCAACTCTCGTCGACATTGAACTTTTGACCCAACCATTCCAGTTCATTATTGTTGCTTAAACCCGAAGGATATGTAGTATCTATAAAGGATGCTATTCTAATCCTTAATGTAGCTGAACATGAACATACATGTCCTAAGCTACAATCTCAATGCTATTGCTCGTTCTAACATTGTCTAAAAGCTCATATCTCTAACATATAATCATAATAGGGTAGATTCTAGAATGTTCTATAATTAGACATTAAAATATAGATATTTCAATGGTGCGTGTAATGGAAGCTACTAGACTGTTCTCGGGTCTTCAATCGCCAACACAAATATGAACGCATGGCGAATCAGTACATTTCCTTTATGGAGAGGCGATGATAGAGCGAGAAAGCACCATGGTGGCAATACCCGCCATAGCACGGCTCTTCCGCTTAGCAGGGCTATTGAGATAGAGTTCCATGATGACACATAACACATTATGGATTGCTCTGACATAAATTTTTGGATTATTTTTTATGTATTGAACAACTTTTATTGTCAATTGCAATAAGAATCGCCACAATAAATACTTGGCAAGATTGGTGAGATGCTTCTTTGCTATATAATTATTTTAAAGCCCATCTGGTAGTACCACGCGGTTAGACCTTTGGTTTGGCTTTCGACCACCATAGGTGTTCAAATCCCTCTAGCTACCAGTGGATGGGCGAAGTGGTTGAGTGCAAGTCTTATCGTGCAATGTGTGTCCCAAATAAAGACAACAACAAATATATTACTACTTGAAGGAAAAACCTTGGTAGTAATAAGCATGCTGACAAATTGTACAATTGGCGATAGATAGAACACGTTAAGTACTATAATTTCAATAGAGGCGTGGTTCTATGCCAAGTATCTTTGGCTTGTACTAGTACTAGAATAATATTTAGAAATCCAGGGGTATGCCAAAATTTGTACTAGTACTAGAATAATATTTGGCAACCCAGGGAACATGGCAGTGCTTGGCAATAGAAGATACTCTAAAGCCACAATATTCTATGCTATATTCTTTTACTACATGTATATTTGAATTTGATAAATACAATGGGTTTTTTGCACTTGTTCTTTTACTACATGTATATTTGAATTTGATAAATATAATAGGTTTTCATCAACAAAGACAAATGCAGTGTTTGCTTATGTTTCAATATACATTTACATGCATTCCAAATCCAGTTGTTACATTGGTTTGCACTATATTTGCAAAGTTTGAGATGCAATTTTGAGAACTAATAGGCAAGGTTCATGGTTTCTTTGTTTCATTTTAAAGATGAAAAAACAAAAAGCATCTCTGCATAAACAATGTTACAAAATGCATATCAATACATGGCAAGTTTGATCCTTTCTGCAAGGCCTAACTAAAATGTCAAATGCCATTTCATAATCTATGTCTTTATGACATTCTAAATAAAATTTCTTGAAATAAAGTCACAAACCTTAAGCTTAAGCATCTGCTATTGTGCTTGAATATATGGCTGCATAGAAAAATGTAAAAATTAAAGAAAGATCATCAAGTTTTACATTAGGCAAAAAGGGCACTAAAACAAAACTTACCCTAGCAGTACGTAGCATAGAATCGCAAAGCTCCATTTCCATTCCAGATACACACATATTTAGCTAGAAAATTTGTAAGTTCTTACAGCCACTTGAAGAAAAAATTCGTCTGATGGATCAAATATGTAAACCAGTAAATACTGGTACAACCTTCTTAGATGGATGAAGACACAAAACGGTGAATCTTGTTTCAAGCCGCGGCCAATACGGACTGAAGAGAATAGAATAGAATTGTTTTTATCATCCACGAGGAGACCAATGCGGCCTATGGGACCCAATACAAAAGCGCAGCCGATCCACCTCTTTGCCGAATTAAAACCCCCGCCCGAAGGGTTTGAGAAAAACCGTGGTAAACAAAAGGCTGGCGACAACGATTAAATGGTTGATGAGGGGCATATCTGAGCCCTCAAGTCCAGTACTTCCTGAATGTATGATCGAAAGTGGCTAATCGAAGTGGGTGCCCGATTATCATGTGTAGCGCTCATCAGGTCTAATCAACTGAGCACCGGCGTGTCCGAATCGATCATATCCCGGGCAGCTCACGGAAAGTGTGACACTCAACCTCCTTGACTCCGCCCGGCGACCAAAACCCTATGTCATTGGCGGCTCTCCAATCCATTGACATGTCTCAATCAGGAGATGGTGGGCACAACATGCGAATGGAGGCGATATGCTGCGCTTTTTCATGGGCGAGATGTGAATGTAGGTAGCGCTATGGGTCTCGTTCTAATGTGGGATTTGTAATGGCGCTTGTTATGTGATGTTTTGACTTGCTCCGGGGCCCGGAATCCCAAAGCTTCGTTGGAGAAACAAGCATCAAAAACCATCATTCAATTAAATTGGGATTATGTCTATTCCAAAATCGCGCCGTATAAGCATTTTATTGACCATTATATTGAATTAACCACACTTTTGCACTTTGTGTTCATTTTGGGCTGGGAATATGCATTTTATGTGAAAATGCAAGGCATTCAAATATTCGATGCAAATGACCCATATTATATGAGAATGTAGGCGGTTGAAAAAGCGGAAATTACCTATTAATTCGCACATTCACGGACGACAACGAAATCTAAACAATGAAATTGTAAAGCTTTACGAGTAAATAACAACAAAAGCAAGTTGCTACAAAACAGAGATTTTAAAGTGGTTCAAATCGCGTGGCGCCGATTAAACAACATAAATAACGCATTACAATAGAACATAAACTACAAAACTAATCGATTCATCGTCCCTCGGTATTTGCAGCGATCACGAGATCACCGTCGATCATGAACAAACCATGCTCACGGATTCCATATAAGATGGATTACAACATCAAATGGATCGAGGATAGAAGCGGGGGGGATTCATAGCAACGACATCAAGCCAGTCTGAAGTTCTATTTCTAGCTTCAGCGGCGCAGAGGTCGCATGGTTCATCTTGCGGTAATAGAATGTGCCATAATAACAAGGAGAAGGCGAGGAGACCGAAGCCGAGGGGGGCTATTTCATGCATACCTATTTATACACACCAAAATTATTGCGGTATATACCTACAAATTATTGCAAGTATAACAAACCGTACACATAATATAAAAAAATAATACATTATACGTAGAACCAATAATGCTGATAAAAAAGAACACAATATATATTCAAAACCTTTCGTATAAAGTATATTTCATATTCAAAACTTTTTTGGAAAGTGTATTTCTGTATACATATATATCAAAAGTTCCCTTTCTAGGATGATTTTCTCAAGTTCCCTGTCAATTTCCCTGTCCGATCAAGGTGTGGGTATAGTGTGTGTATCTCTTCGACCAGTTTTTCTGAAGCTATTTCTTGCGGGACACTAACAAGCGAGGAAGTCATCTTTGTCAAAATCTTGAGGATGATAGGATGGCGGATTCAATGGCCTGTGGCCTGATTGAGCGGCACTTTAGAGCGTCATCATCCACAATGATTATGCCTTCCCTTATCCTCAACACCTAGGGCATCCATCATGTTGCGCAAGCATTTCACAAATATCTTTTTACATTCGGTTCTTTAGGGGTTTGTGAATGAAGCACATTTGCTTTGATCCCGGATGGGCCCAATTTCTATTTAGCTTCGGGCACTACTTTCAAAACATCCTGTATATTTCTATGCTCCATGGATGACCAAATTACTGTGAAACAGGTGAAGGCCTGGTCCAACATCTCCGCCGGATAAAGAGGCGGGTAAACATATTTGGTGCGTGTCTCAAATGGTTGTTGCATACCATGACTTTTCAAGCGTTACTTTGGGTAGCGTTCTACATAACACACCATTCAAATCAAAGACCGATTACTTTTTTGGGAAGCCAAATCATTTACGTAAGGAGAACAATAGCGTATGAGATGAAAGAAATGGAAAACAAAAGCCGCGCCGGTGGCGATTTCATGAATGATGCATGTCAACATAATTCAAAGTATGCTCTAGGAAACTCCAAATCGCGCCCGGTAGCGATTTCTATAAACTTCTAGTTTGAAAAATGCATGGATATCAAAAAGGAATATTGTCGCGATACCTTTCGTCTTCATCATTCCCGTGTTCTCTTCATCCCCTTGCATCTTTATTGACTTGCCTCGGTCTGCTAGAAGCACCAACCACATCGGTTGAGATGCAAAGGTGAACACGCTTGATAGTTCATTACTCTTTACGCTTTTGGCTAGTGTTATCAGATTTGGAGTCTGCTTCATCATCAAGATTGTTATTATCATCATCCTTGGCATTTGTCATCTTTGGTCTATATTTTTCGGGGCCAAGAATGTTCGAGAACATGTCAATAGGTGCCGGAATCGCACCTTTCGTCCATGTCATCCATGAAGTTGGAGCCCGCAATGATACGTCTCGAGAATCTCCGTTCCTTAAGCAAAATCTGAAGGTATTTCGGCCTTAGAGCTAGAAGCTTTGTTTTTGCCTTGCCGATTGGTCCCTAGGGCTTCCTCTAGTACTTTCTCAAAGAAGAGGTCAAAAATTTTCGCTCGATCGCGGGAGGCAGCCTTCAGGCATTTCCTTGCTCTTCAAAGCTTCTCTACCGATGTAACGCCCAGCGTGAAGTTCAGCAAGTTGTTCCCAATGGACAAAATGCTTCAATGAGATCTTGGGAAAGATCCATAGAGAACCGTTCTTGTTTTAGCTTCCCCTTATGTGAAGTTAGGGACTCATACTTAATGTGGCCAAGAAACTGGGTCGTCCTCGATTTTTCTTCCTCATCCTCCTCTTCCTCCTCTAACTCTTCCCGACCTTGGTGGCCTTCCCTTGTCTTCTTGCTCCGGATAGAAGCGTTTATAGGATGCGTTCATCTAAGCGATAAACTTTGCCATGCTAGTTTCTCTCCATCACTTTTTCCCTTAAGCCTTTCATATTCCTTATCATCCATCATGGCTATCATAATAATAAGCACATGAAATTTTGCCTATTTGTCTTTGAAGTCAAGCTTATCCTTGTTTTCATCTATGAGGATACTTTTGTCATTATGACTTTCCGCATTCTAAGTCATTTGCAGCACTTAGAGCATATGCATAGGACATGTGGAGGGACATATAGTGACGATTGTGTAATTCATTTTACGTGCAACCACGCATATGTTAAAGAATGTATTATAGTCTTGGTGACCATCGGCGCCTCGGCTATCAAGCGAAGAGTGTGATATCATGAGGGACCTTCACCCACTTACGGCAAGGCACACTTGAAACCGATTGGACGCTTGATAAAAAAAATGTGGATTCCATCTCCGGAGTCTGCTTCACCAGCCGCGACTTTTCGTTTCAAGTCGGATGCAACTTTTGTGTGAATCCGATCTTTGCAAGCGTTCTTCAACCTGGCTGCTTGACAAAGTCCTTGGACCAAAATACATACTTCTTTAGGTCGTCGTTGGAGCGTTATACTTTTGCATTAGTCCTAACTCCGATTAATGACCACTCGATGTAAGCCTTTGCAATTCCTCTGTGCCTTCTTGAGCACTCTAATATTCTTATTTCGTCGATGCATCTTCAAAGGATTCCATAGCCTTTGTTCTGAGGTTTTCTTGTAAAGGATTTCCTTTTTGATTAACCTATCGGGTGAGATGAGTTCTTGATCTTCCAATCCACGGGCCTTCCTCATCTACTTTTATATGGATATCAAAATTGATGTGTCAGCGGGGAGGAAATCTTCCTTGTGAATCGGCAACTTCTTCTCCCGTAGGGCGTCCCGAATTCATTCCATTTCTCCCAAAGCGGGATCTGAAAGCCAAAACTATCTTCTTGAGGGCATCCTTGGGTCTGATTGGTTCTTATGGCTCACCCCCTTTTCATCTCCTTTTTTTTCTTTGATCTGGTGCTCTTGGTCTTGTCTGTATTATAGTTTGACTAAGTGTCCTTTCCAAGCAACTTGAATTGGGGCTTTTGGGGCGTACATGCGGTAGGCATTGGCTTTCCATATTCAATCGCTGGTCCGAGCATGCGAAGTTGCTCTATATAGGGACTGCAAGGAATAACCCGTTAGCTTTATAATCGTGAATTCAAACAATCCTTCTAGTTCAAAATGCCGCCGTAGCGATTTCATATTAAGGCAAATCGGCGCCGCGATTTGCCTTCTCTAAATAACAAAGGGTTTTGAAATAGTAGATGGTTCTAGTCGTATAAGCAAATGGCGGCGATTTCATATTAGAAATACAAATTGCGCCCGCGATTTGCCTACTTTGAAGAAACGGCTATCTTCAAGGACAGCCATGTCTCCTCGGGCTAGGAAATGCGTGGCTCAACTGTATTCTAATATAAAACCGCCAGGCGATTTTATTTGTGGGGCGTCTACCATCCCAGAACCCTTTGCTATTTAGAGAACAAATCGGCGCTGGAATTGCCTTCTACTATGAAATCGGCTTGGCTGACTGGTAACCTCTGAAAAATAAAAATGTGGGAAGAGAATTTACCTTTTGTATAAGAAAGTTTTTCCCATGTCATTTAGAGTGCGCTTATTTGACTGGTTAAGTGGTGTTGTTGACCGGCTCGAGGCAGCGGTTTACGTGCGAATCGACTTATAGAACAAGCCCGATTCCCAGTATGTACATTGCCTTCTTGATGAGAATCTTAAGGCCTCTATTGAATGCTGGCCATCTATTATCATAAAATGTATGTCCGGTTTCGATGAAGTCCTCGGCTTGCTCCGGATGATTACCTTTTTTGTTACGGTATCGTGGGCTTTTTCACATCTGCGGGCATTGGCACCTGCCGGATTTTCGATCATCTTTGTTTAATATCTCCAAGGGGTGCTGCTTGTCTTACCTTACGCTGATATAAATAGCTTTAGTGGACTGAAAAGCACATCCCGTTATTTGGAGATGTAATGGCGAGGCCCTACGATGGATACTTGTCGGCATATTTCTTCCGGTTTGCTCATTGCCTCCATTACTGGCCTTGTCATCGTCACTTGTAAGGCTCTTGTCGCCATGGTTTCCACCTTCTAGAGCTAGCTTCTTCCTTGTCCTTCTTTGCTGTAAGTAGACAAGCCGAGGGCCTCGTGCTAATAGCTCGTCGAGCATTTGTAAGCCCTCATATTCTTCTAAGGAGTCAATGGCTGCAAAGCCAGAAATTTGTCCAGCCAAATTTGAAGGGTTATCGGCCATAATAAATTACGATCTTAAGCGGTTTTCTTTAAAGAGCTGCCTTTGCATCGATTGATCTTCTTTAGGCTTTTCTTATGTTTTGGCCCACTTCAACTAGTACGAGCAGAAAGAATGGATCACGTACTTCACATGTAATAAGAATTCTGCTTCTTCATTTGATCGAGTCTCTCTTAACCTTGACATGAATATGAGGTCGTCTTCCCACCGTTTTGAATATCTCCACATACCATTCGACCCCCTATAAGATCTTCTTACGGACATGGAGGTTCTACGAGCCTTTATTATTCAGATGTATCTTCTAACGTCAATACATCTTTGCATGTCATATGATAACATCTTCTTCTGTCCTTTGCTTTTTTGTAGAGCTGTCTCGCCTTGCTTGGTCCTCCCTCTTTTGATTGTCTTTTGTGATCCGTGAAATTACAAGACATGGGTTAATCTTTTTATGCTCAAATAAATCTGTCGTTACATATGCAACAAAAGCTGGCAGCTTGGCGATTTGAAAAATGAATACACGGCAAGTTCATTTAGTTTATTGGGGTCGAGGCGGTAGCGATTTTGTCCCGATCAAAATGCAACAAATGGCGCGGCAGCGTTTAAGTGATGAAAAGATAAAGAAACTAATGTAATGCCTAATTAAAGCTGCGCCGAGGCGTTTCGTCCGAATCAAAATGCCGGGACACAACTAACTATAAAAATGCAACTTAAAGAGTTGAATCTTCATCGGAGGACACAACTAACTATAAAAACACAACTAGCTCTGCGAATCTTGTTGACTAAAGTATACAAGCTTCAAAGCGACACATCTGACATTAAAAAGATAAACCAACATGTACACATTAAGCATTTGTTTCCATACATTTTTGGGACATATGAACTCAAACATTAGAGGACACATGCTTCTTATTGGATAATAACTATATTATTACGAGAAAAACATCCTAAAACCTAACAAAAAGGGACACGAAATCAATTTGAACAAAAGCGGATCAATTAAGGCGCTTGTTGGATTTGTGCTTTTCACCTTGTTTTGACCTCCGGGTATAGGATTTGTCTTTGGGCTGTCGCCCACCTCTACCGGCGCCGCTCGGCGGCGGCGAGATCCTCTAGGCAGCCATAGAAGCGCAAGTCTGCCGGATAATATGAGGCGGGATTTTGGTTTAAACTTATATGTATCGTTCATAATCTTGGCGTCGATTTACAATAGAAATTCAAATTAGCGTCCCTTTTAAATTTATACGCCTTAATTAACCGGGGCCTGAGTCAGCTCATTTACAAATTTAAATTGTGTTTTTTTTTTTTAGTGCAATTTCAAGAACAATTAATTATTAATTTCAAGAAAGCATATGTGGCAATCTACTACCCACCCTAATCGGCCACCTACTATCAGGCGCCCAAGATCATTCCTACTTCAGGCGCCCAAGATCATTCCTACTATCAGGCGCCCTAAGATCGTCTACAACGCCTTCAATCCCTATTCGTCGAGGCGCCTTCAATCCCATTCGATGTACCATTTGAGCTATGGTGAGTGTGATTCCATTCGAATGCATTCTCTTGTTCTCTATTTTTAGTCCTCTATTTTTTCCAATGCATTGCGGTTCTTCATGATTAATGGGAGAAAGAATGCTATCTTTTAACACAAACTTGAAGCGTAGAATAGGCTTATGTAAAATCGAAGATCGAATCCAAGTTCCATGTGTTATGGTGTTCCTCTTGGAAGCTTGGAGTTTACAAGATTTCCATTATAAACTGCGCAATTACGAAGATGAGGCTCTTCCAAGAAGACATCCCGATTGGCGTCTGGTTGGTGAAAGCGTGGGCACATTTGTAGCATGGCCAAAGGCCCGTCACGAAAAAGGTATGTATATTTGGATATTCAAAAAAAAGAATATATCATAACATGCATGATGTTGTGAATTTTAGATTCTTTGATGTTCTTTAGCCGATCATATCAACCCCATGAAACTACACATTAATGAAAAATATGTAGTTTCTTGGGGTTCAGTCCTCTTGGTGGAGGACATCAAAAGGATTCAATATTTTCGACATTGCATATAAAAAACATAATAAACTAAATGACATAAAAATATAGTGCAAAATCAGCCGGTAGCGAGTTTGTATTCATATTCAAAAAGTGTATGTACATTTCTTCTTACGCAAAAAATCGCCCGGTAGCGAATTCTTTCTATCTCTACAATATGCCACATAGCCCCACTTCATCGGCCCAATCCATAAAAAGTCCCACCTGAACCACCCTGATATGGCAGGATCCTCATCTTCCCTGGATGATTAGTCTCCAAACCAGTGTTGTATCGATCCTTGATACTATAAAGCAAATCCTCGTACTTATTTGTTGGCAGCTGAGCCTTACTAAGAGCATGAGGAGGCGATATGTCCATAGATGCGATGGAAGTGTACCCATGGCCCACGATCTGGTATATTGGATTCTCCAACTCTCTTTGAGCGTTTGAACAGCACACTCAAGTAATATCTTATGCGAGGTCTAGAGTTGATGGTGATCGAGGAAGTGTATTTGAACTAGAACCATCGGATTGGGGATCAGCTAGTGTCCATGCATAAGGAAAATCCATGGCACTAGAACGAGAAATTAAGTCATTAGCAAATGATATATTACTCTCCCCATAAAGCGATTACGAACATACATAATTCCAAAGCGCGTGCGGTAGCGTTTGCTATGTTTTTTCACGGATCTATTTTACATGCTTTGGCGATTTGTATAGAACTAAAAGCGGCCTGGCGCACTATGATTAACCTAATGGAAAATCGGAAACCAAAATAGAAATGCGCCAAGCGATTTCTCCCATTCTAACATATTATTCTAACGAGAATGCATAATCGTTGAATACATTATAGATCATAGATCATAGATAGGTCATAGATCAGATCATAGAGCGAGATAGATCATAGCCCGGATAGATCATAGATCGCCAAGCGGATAGATCATAGATCATAGCTCATAGATCATAGAGCAAGATCGCCAAGCGAGATAGATCATAGATCATTATTTACTTCATTATTTTAGATCATGGCTTAGAAACGGATGAGGAAGACCTATTGAAATAGAATAGAGCAGATCATATAGGCAGGATCAAGGAACCAATCTGTGAGGCGCTTTATGTAAAATAACTACTTTTATGTATATATGAAATACTAACCTACTTGTGTTGATGGTTAGAATTGGGCCTTCTAAGCGAGAAGCGAGAAGCTTTAACACAAAAAACCAAAGTTATTCAAAGTCGTAAAAGCAGATTGTAGAGAGCAAAAAACCAAAACCCGGACTTTGTATAGAGCCTACAAACCTTTGACAAAAAACCTTTGAGGCGAAAACCCTATTCAAAGCGGATAAGAATGCTCCAGAAGAGGATAGAAGTTCTAGAGATTGATTGAGGATAGAAGCCGAGAATGATACCTTTTTAGATTGATCACAGATAGAACTTTTAAGGACAAAGCTTTACCCGGATAGAAACCGAAACCCAAAAGCTTTCGAAAAAACAGATAAAAGCAGGATAAAAAGCTCGAAAAGCTGAAAAGCGGATAAAGCTTCGAAGGCATTGGAAGCGGATAAAGAAAGATAGATAATGATTCCTTAGGTCATCGTGAGATAGATTGATTCCTAGGGTCATGTGAGATAGATTGATGCGGAAGCGAGAAGATAGATTGAAGGTAGATTGATGATGCGAGAAGCCCGGATAGAAGCCGAGAAAAGAAGCACGGAATGCGAAATTGGAAGCAGAATGCGAAATTGGAAGCGCGCTAATGTTCGAAAGTGTGAGAGAAAAGTTTGAAAAGGAAGGCTAACTTGAAATAATAAGCGCTTTTAAAATTTATTACCCAGCGCCATTATAACTTCAGCGAAAATTTATTACAAGGGTTAATTGTTTTAAGGACAATTGTTTTAAGGGTTATTAAGTTTAAAAGTTATGACTTATAAGTTTTTAAAATAGTTTTAAGTTAATAGTTAAGTTATAAGTTTAAAAGTTCATGAATTAGACTTCTAACCTTAAAACTTTTAACCTACAATAACTTTCCAACCTTAAATTTTCTAACCTATAATAAACTTCTTAACCTTAAAAGCGCAAACCTATAATAACCTTAAAAAGTTGTTTCTAAAGGTTATTATAGGATCAAGTTTCAAGGTTACAAGTAGGTTTTATTTTTTATATAATGTTGAGGAAAATAACTTGGGAATCCCATTATATAAATAGAATGATCAAATAGAATAAGACATATGAGGCTTTCATTTATGAACATGTTAGTTAGAGGTTATTTGGATATGCTAACTTACTATATATTCTTATGCATTCTAGGTCAATGGCATGCAAAATGCTAAAAAAAACCCCAATGATGCTAATCAAGGCAAGGAGAAATTCCCAACTAATGAACATGATGTCCAAGGAAAGGAAAATACCTCAAATGATGTTGATGATGGCAAAGGAAAAAGAAAAGACTCAAATGATGTTGATGATGGCAAAGGAAAGGAAAAGACCTCAAATGAAAAGGATGATGGCAAAGGAAAGTGAAATTGTCCTTTATACCGGTCGATTGGAAAAACAAAAGGTCAAGATCTGCATGCATGCACAGAGAAGGATGAGGGGAGAAGGGATTATTATTCCTGAGATCCTATCAATGCGATGAATGATGAAAGATTAGGGAGGACAGGTTAGGTGTGGCAATCTCAAAATTATATGACAATTGGAAGAAAAGGGGTTCAGGCAAACAAGAATGCCTAGCTTGTGTGAAGCAACTAGAGGTTCCAACTATTGTTGCATGGCCTAGGGATAGTATTCAGCCCGAGAGGGAACTACGTTTCCTTTAGATGTAGAAGACATTGTCAACAATGTTCACAGTGTAACAGAGAGCCACTTCCAACTTTCAAACATTATCCCACCAAAATATGCAAGTCAGATTATGATTGTTCTCTCTGAAGCTATGATGAAGGTTAGAGGAGGTGAATGTTGTTGTTTTCTTGTGTTAGAATGTTCACAATAGAGGAGTTGGTGGGAGCAAGAGCTACATATCAGGAAACATAAGTGTGATAGCGGGAGGAATTTCATGTACACCATATTTGGCTATGCAATTCAGGATGAAAAGATCAAAAGAAAAGATTCCCATTGAATGGAAAGTGGATATGTTCAAAAGCATGGATGGCTATACATGGAATTCCAACCTCTTCTTGGCACAAGTGGCAAAAGAGACATGAAAATGGTAGTAAAATTGCATTGCATGGAAACACTTGGCCTGGTAAGGCCTACCTCAGAACTATAGGCAAAGGAAATATTTGAAAGATATGGATTTCAATCACGAGAAAACATGCCACATAAAGAGTAAGAAGGATGAAGCAGGGTAGAGTTATTGTTGAAAAGATTGCCATCCCATTGTACCCGGAAAGAGCATATTAGAGGAAATAAATGCATTGCTTCGTGAACTTGGGTAGCCTCTATATCCCGGCCCGGTTTTAGTAGGCTATGGAATAAGCATTTCAAGCATGTGACCATAGCAACTTCAAACAACTTTGCCAAGTGCAATTTATGTGCTAAGTTGAAGGAGACACTAGATAAAGGCGGGTGCAACCAAGTCTAAGGGCAAAGATAAAGGGAACATATGAAGGACCATATGACAGGATCAACTATCATGTAGATCAACTTATTGGATGTGGAGGACCTTATCCGCAATGGAACCTAATAACTATCTATGTATTATACATGATAAAATGGACCAACAAAAGACTTGTCTTCCACAATTCAAGTACATTCCTAAGTCATGTGGAAGATCATATCCTTTGCAGATTTCAATGGCCGGGGCAATATTGCATGGGCAGGCTCAGACCTATTATGGCCATTTCAGTTTAGAGTTGTGGAGTGATGGTCGGATTTTCACATTGGGAGTATCATGAGGTGTTTAAGAAACTATGAGAAGGGTTACAATGGTAACCTACAAGATCCTCTGACTAGCCGGGCACTACATAGTGCATTGTTGGATGGAACCCCTAATAGTATTGAAAAAGTTTAGCAAAGGCAAGATTTAGGAGGAATGGACCTAATGAACATGTTGGAGCTTCAACATCTCGTGCTAAACCTCGAGATCTGCATGAGCTCCTCTTGCAACTAGATAATTGTCTTTGGTCAAAATAAGAACGGTGGATGTTTTCTTTCCTATCCTACTTAGCAGTGTGGGTATTTTTGAAAGAGTCAATTTGGGGGGTTCTAATGCTTGGGACATACTCATGAGGATGTGGATGCATTGTTTGGAAAATATAGTCATGTATTGAGGCAATGATGGTTACCAACTTTCGGGCTATTGGAAATATTTCATGGATGTACAAATCCATCTCCTATAGGATCTATCATAGAAGAAGTGCCGATTGGAAGAGTTTTGTGGATGGTTATGCTCTCGACATGGAAGGTCATTCTAGACCTCTTCAATTCACTTTTGGGTGAGAGAAGGATTCCAATCATGCAATGGAAAATGAGGGAGGGAGGAGAAGTGGAGAGGTGGGGCGAAATTTGGCCCGAGGGGATGCAAATGGCAAGCCCTCGATACCTCTGGTCAACCAAAAGCTCTAAAACCAAGCTGAAGAAGTCAAGCAATTGGGATTGACTAAGGATGGCATCAATGACTACATCAAGCATTGGCAAACTAATTGAGATTAGACTAATCGTGCATTGATAGATTATTGGAAGAAGGTGATCAACTTGTTGGATGGTGAGACACATCCTGGAAGAGGCATTTGAAAGAAGGGTGGTTCCCCTAAAAGTAAGTGGAAAACATTGGGCGGTCTTGCGAAGATGATGGTACCATTAGTAGCATTGTGAAGGCATATGCTCCTCCTCAATCGATAAACACTATGTTGGTCCTAAGAAGGATAGGCCAAAATATCTAGGCATGGATTGTTATGAACCTTCTCTTGGCGTGGAGTGCCACCAATTTGTAGTAAAGTAAAACCGGCGAGATCTAGAGACCTATCGATTATTGGTTGGGATGGACTATCTCGGATATTTGCAAGAAGAAGGTGATGTTAACTTCAATAAGCGTGGAATGGTGGTGTCGAGTACATCCGGTTGAGTAATGTCTTAGATAAAGAAAGATATTGAGATTGTTGGACAAAAGAGGTGGAGGAGAAATCCAAGTGATCGATCTTTGGCTAAAGCGTTGAAACCGTATTGTACTCGTGGACTCAAAAACTATTCCTAGTAAAAAGCAGCGTGAGAGTTACAATACCTCGGGATGTAAGGAATAAAGGTTCTCATATCCTTGGGGATGCTAGTGGAAAAATGAAAAACAATTACTATGTATCTTTCTCTGGTTAATAAAAGTTGTGTACTACTTGAGTTCCATGATATATGATTTTATAATTTGAAGTTAAGGTGTGAGTTTATATTCTGGTGTGTGATTATATGTTAGCGTCTATTCTAGTCTAAGGGCAACAAAGTTACTAAAAATTGAATTTAACAAAGTTACTAAAAAAAGTGCAATATAAAATTTATCCCAAAATTAAGACATAATCCCAATTTAATTGAATGATGGTTCAAAGTAACATCTCCGGGCTGCCTTGATCCGCCTCTGTTTCTACACGGATGCACATGTGCTCCCTGGACATTCCATCGAGTTAGCCCTTTGCACTCTTTTATCCTTCCAACAATTCTTGAGTCGTTGTGGTCTCATTGCCTTGCATAAGCCAAAGTCGGTAGGCGATCATCATCCATATTTACCACCTACGGAAATGAGCGATGTGTCTATCAAAGGGCAGCTCCACGAAGTGTACGAGGAAACTGTCTCTGCAATAAAATTTGATATGGGACCGTGGATTTCCTCCAAGTGCCGTGCTAAGAAAGATATACACTTTTGTTCTAAAATCGCTCCAAGTAGCAAAGGGACACTGGGCCCCAGACTTCAACCCGTGCAAAAGCGGGCTCTACCAATACCACGGCAGATGTGCACGATGTCCCCAATCATATAATTTGCGCTCTGTGGTTATTATTGCATTGCATAAAGTGCTTTTCTTTGCTGCGCAATCTTATGGAAGTGTCCCGGCATAGTGTAGAAGAAAACTCCACTCCCGGATACTTGTAGGTGGGTGTCACCTCCACTTGTTGCCCTCGATAAGTGAATGAAGGGGGCTTGGATGGCCGAGGATGAGATTAGGACCACCTTAGTCTTGGCGGTTGATGTTTCATATGCGTGGCGGCGAGAATGTATCCGAGCATCTAGGTGAGGCGCATATCGTGCGGAGTGTGAGCTAAAGAGGTCAACATCGTTTGCATAGATGAGTTGCACGAGGACGATGCAAAAGTTGAAATCCGCCACCCCATTGTCCATGAGCGGGGTTCCAAGGCCGGTCAATGTATGAGACCAAACAATGTTGGGGAGTACAACCTGCTATCTGCATTTTGCATATCCACGAGGAACCTTGATTTGCCACAATCTTTCCCATAACTTTCCAGTAGCCGGTGTCAAAAGCCCGCCAAAGTCAACAAAGCAACAATACGAGGTCCGTGAAAGCGGTTTACGCTATCCTTAACCAAAGTCCTCAATGTGAAGATATGATCAATGGTTGAATGGGGTCTGAACCCTGCTTGCGTGAGCTTCGCACACACAATTATACTTACACGGTCATTTGATTTTGCTCAATAATACCCGGCTAGCAGTTTGGCAAACCCGAGGCGACCATGATTGTTCGATAATTGATTGGACTATGGATCTCACGCTTGTAAATGGGGACAACTGCGCGTGGTCGCTTTTTGGAAATCCTTCTGCGACACTTGTTATAGTGGTTAGGGGTGGTACCGGGCTCCCCAATCCCCTTGAGCAACTCTGCACGCATACCATCAGGTCGTTGCTTTCCCATTGGCCAAATCTGCCCGGATCACGGGTAACATCAGCCTCTGTGATTTCTAATGTCGGACCATGTTGTGGGGGTATGAGTCGGCGTGTCCCTTGAGGATCATGGGATTCTTTGCAAGTATTGTTCCCCTTGCTCATAGTGATGTTCCCCGTGGTGAAACCTACGAAGAACCTTGCCAAAGGGTTCTAGGATGGCTTTCAACATGTAAAACATTTTCCTTTAATGGCGTGCAATGTCTTGAGATTTCTTTGCCTTCAAAGCCGCGATCATTGTGTGGTGGCATGTGCGGCATTCGGGGATCGTGATGCGGGCGGAGCCGGCATTTGTATTCCTTACACTTTCGACATCAAACCACCAGATTCTGCGGGAATGTTGCGGTCCTGTGACACTTATACCGGGCATGTTATCCCAAAACATCTTTACGTGGCCGATTACCAAAGGAGCTCAATCGGTGACTTTTTTGCTGCTCTAGCATGGGGGGCACGCAAAATTCCTGAAAGGTCATCTATAAGCATATCGGCATAATCCTTTATGCACCGCTCATAATCAATGCAAAAGCGAGTGCGAGCTGCCATAGAAGGGTTCTAGCGGCACGCCCAAGCCAACTCAAGTAGAGTGGAAGGTAATGCAATTCGGTCTCCTCATCTCTCTTATGCATTGCCTACCCGAAAGTGGTTGATCAAATGTACATCTGCTTAGCGACTAATAGATAGTCCACCACACTAGATCCTCCACCCGATTCTCTTGTCTGCGGGTGCACTTACGGGAGGAAGGCCCTTTGTGCCAAGCCATTTACAAATTACCAAGTCAAAGACACCACATAGTAGAAACAAGCGCACTGCCGTGACGACTATCATCGATGTTAGTGGCCAAGCCGCCTCTGCGGAAGCGGTATGTAACATCGAGCCAAAGGATCAAGTCTCATGGGCTGCTCTACTCTGTCCAGGTGCATTGAAGTCCCCAAAGTACCACACTACCCAGCTGTCTATGTTCTTGTATGTCATCATATAGATCGACATATGGAGCTACACATCAGTGGGCATGGTAAAAGTAAACTGCATGTGGAAAGTAGCAAGCGATAAGAAGAGAGGGTTGCCACTACAATTCTGCACCGCACCCACAAAGTGCCGGTTATTGTCATCAATCTTGTGCGGGAAGACCGGTGTGCCAAAGACTCCGGTAATAGCGGGCAGCCCCTCCATGTCCCCTCTTTTTGCGCGGCTATTGCCCGAGAAATGTTGATAGCCTAGAATCCAGTGCTTGTGTCCGCATGCTCCCATGTCTCCATGAGATGAGATCCATATCTGCGGCAGCGAGTTGAGACTATCCCCATACGCCATGGGAAGCTCGACAATTCTAGGGAGACCACTTTCGAGGCATATTCCCCTATTTGTTAGTAGCGAGAGGCATCGCAGTTGAGTTGTGGGGAAAAGAGTGGGAAGCGGCCGAGGCGGAGTCATGTGGACCCAGTGAGAAGCGATAGGGGTTAGGCGATGAAGCGATAGAGGCTGGGGTGGCATATGGCCCGAGTAGTAGCGATGGCGATCGCATGAGAAGCGAGGGCGAGGCCGGAGAGCGGTGGGAGCATGATCGAGGAGGTGGGGGCTGCGCTGAATGGCGGAAGTCTGCGGCAACATGCGGTGGCGAAAAAATGTGCATCTTGCCTCGAACTCCTTGGCGGCGGATGCCTCGAACCTTGGTGAGCTCACGCTTCTGGGGACTCTTGTTGCAGCAGGGTGAGGTCTCGGTCCACATACAAGGATGTTCCTTCAATTGCTTGCCACAGCCTTGATATGGCATCCATTACTTGCATATACGCTCTGTGAATATGACAATCACGGTTGTAGGCGAACGTCGAGCACCATGGCGGCTGGCTCGAGCAATGTGTATAGGCCTAGGCAATGTCATACGATTCATGATCGCATCACGGGTGATGCGTGAGATTCTCTCCTCTTCTTCCGGCCCGCCACGGATCACCAAATTATGACCTCTCGTCTGCGTTCACTAAGCTCCGTGGATCAACGTTTCTTTGGGACACCATGTACCATTTGCTGTTTGTGAGTTGAAGGCGTTGTCGGTGTCCATGAGCAGGAGGTCTGGTGGCATGGAGGGCATGGGGAAGTAAGGCGTCGTGGTACTTTGCCTAGGGACTTAGCATGGGAGCTTGAGCATGGGTGGCGGTGAGGTGTACGAGATTGCCTCCACCTTACGAAGCCGAGCTTCGACTCTGGCTGGAATTGTTTTACTGCCGCTCCAACTTCGTATACACAATTTTGCAAGGCCCCGTGTGCATTGGCATGGAGTCCTTTCCCCTGTTGGATTGTAGCTTCTGGTAGCTCGTGTGCCTCTTGCTCTTGAACAAAGGGCGCTGTTCCAACTTCTGTATCTAGAGGCAACCCATCATCTGCCGATGTTCCGATGTTAAGGTGGTCTCCATTGTCTTACGACCATTACGAAGGGCTGGCTTTGTAACAAGGCTTTTGTTAGTTGCTATCGAAAGCCACTGGTGGCAATGACACCTGCAATGTCCGTCCGAAGGCGGAGATATCGATGACCATCTCTGCTCAATTCTCTCCTTGTCCTTCATTATAACTTCATCTCACGGTAGACATGGTGTCTATTTGTGCGGTCGGCAACCCAGGTCTATCTGCTCCTTTCAAAGCGCAACAAAGCGAATCTTGTCAAGCAATTCTTTGCACTTGGTCTCAATGCACGAAAAGCTGTTGCTTTACTATAGCGGTTGCTTCTTAATCACTTGGGGGCGGAGGCTTGTTGCTCTTCTGCCGGTGTGAGATCGAGTGGTGTGATCATCAACCATCGCTTTGTGTTTGTCTCCATCTCAAATGGCATGACTAGTGTGCCATCCTTATTGGAATCGAGTCGAGGTGCGCAAATTTGGGTTTGTCATTTGTCTTCTTTTGGTGAGCTTCGCTGAGCCTTTCTGAGCCCTCCTTCTTCATGGAAGAAGGCTTCTTCCTTAGCTTTGAATGCTAGGTCTAGGTCTCTCTTTTGGATATGTTCTTCTTCGATGTTCATGTTTGATATTTTTCTTGGATTACGTTGTCATTGTCTTAGCATTGTACTCCGGGATTTTTCGATACGTGTTTGTGCTTATCAAGATTTCGAGTATTTCCATGCATGCGATTGGCAGCCGGGGATCCCACTTAGTCATAAGGACTAACCCAGCGAATGCATGTGCGAGTAAATAAGCAGGGATGGTAGCGATGCTGGTGAAGATGCGTGGTTCAGCCGAAGCTTACGGGTTGAATAGAGCGGCGTTACCCTATGGCAAAAGGAACTTTTTCCCTCCCTTATTTTTTCTTAATAGTTTTACGCAATTAATTCATGCATTTAAAAGCGGCAAAGTCCTCTGCTTGGGTACCAGCGGCCCGGACTACTATTGTAGCCTTCTCGTTCGATTGCAAAAATTCTTCTCGGCTACTATTTTAATTTGGAAAAATATGTCCGGTGGTGTTTGTCAAGAAGAAGCCAACCTCTATAGATAATTGTATTGTAAAAAAAAATGTCATTGAAGGTGGTATGTCAAAGCCAACCTCTACAAATAATTGTCTTTTTAAAAAATATAATATGTCCACGAAGGTGGCATAACACGATATCTAGTTTATATATGCAGGAAGAATAATGCCAAGTCTCTTGGTGGCAAATAAATGTAAAGAATGTCCCTTGTTCTGTTTCCTTCGCTGAGGCACGTATTTGAAGCATGGCCTCTTACGTTTTAAGCTGAGAAGCCCTTGTACTAGTCTTACTAGAATAATATTTAGCAACCCTTTTGCATTTGCATATGCAATTTCAAGATTTGAAGAAAACATAGAGTGGACATGGAGCCTTATCTGTAAGAAAATGGATGAAACTAGGAGAGGTCATACGTCAAAGGCAAGTTCTAGTTGACTAATGTTGAGATTGATTGAAGCCTTTTGTCACCATTTTATGTACCAAAGCATTATTTGGGACTTTGTTTCAATTTAGGCATTCAATCTACAAGATGGTTCTGGAGTAGAAAAGTTCTCGAGACAATATGCAACTTGGCAAAAATATATCTTTGTTTTCATATAATATGTGTGGGTGGACTGAGAAATAGTGAAAAGACATATTCTATTTTGCAAGTCTAACTTAATAAGACTTCGACATTGGTCTTCCCCTAAAGTAGAGGATTACTTTTCGGATTCGACCGCTTTGCTTCAATTCTCAAAATACAATATAGACAACAAACATAACTATTACTGCCGGATATAGAATGATAAGTTTTACCTTTATCAATTTATATTTTTTGAATATCTGATCCTTATGAATAGCATTGATGTCTACCTAGAAAGATTTGGTCATGTGGGCTTTGAGAATCTTGGATCGGATGACACAACAATCACTTCCAGGTTTGAGTTTTGGGCATGCTTGAAGGTTGTCGGTCAGGTTGATAATATTCGGATTAAGCCAATTCTATTTCCTTCTTTTGGAAAGGAAATTTCCATTTGTTACTAAAGGATCCAACAAATTTTTGTTTCAAATGCGACACACATTTTCTGTTACCATCAATCATTCTTGCTTAGGTTACTGCCCGACCTCGAAAATTGGTATGAGTTTTGTGTAGTTATTATAGCATATTAGAGGAGGGAGATTTACTTGCTACCATCAAGCAAATCAAAGTCATTTGAGTGCATTTCCCGTGCATAGCCCAGTAGACTTTCAAGCCGCCTAGATAAGTTTTCTCAAAAACAACTAGTAGAAATCTATATATTGTGATAAGGCCACTAGCATATACATTATTTCATTACTTTTCATGCAAATAAAGTTGGTAATGGTATCTTTATTACATTACACGTTTTCCACATAAAATTTAGCAGAAATGGCCATTTGCCAACAATTAACGTAGTTCGCCTTTTTCTTGAAATATATTTTATGAAATGGCCATTTTAAACAATTTGTAGTGCTTGAACTTCCATTTTCTCCACAATGGGACTTATGCTCTATGTCCACTCACTCCTGATAAAATGACAAGTATATTTCTATACCGTGACATTTAAGTCCCTAAAGCTCTGGCTTTAGAACAACGTCCATCTTACGAGGGAGGTTGTGGCTATGCTGATGCCGAGGGGCGGGATGTACTTTTGAATGAGTGCTTTGCTACTACTCACGTGGAATCTGACCACTCTTGCAAAGCCAAAAGCAGAGCATTACCCCGTCGCCGAGGTTAATCTAGCCCATTGGAACATGGCCCACACCGGTGCCAGAAAGCACACATATCTATGAAGAAGCGAGAAAGATATTGCCTCCTTGAGGGCGGGCTCCCCATCATCTCGGAAATTGAAATAGATTATTTGGAATCTGCGAATGGAAGCGAAGAATCCCCATCATGAGAGAATATTCCAGTGTTACCACATGCAAACAATAGAGGATGAGCACTATGATCTGGAGGTGTCAGACATATCGCTTTATCAAGGTAACATCTTGATCTTAGATGCTCTAAGACCTTCTTGCGTCCTTCTTTGGCATCGCCCTCACGGTTGCATCTCGCATTCATTTCTTGGTCTCCACCATCGGAGTATCCATTCGCGGACGGGGGATCGAGAGCCTACTACCGGGGTTTTCCTTCCACGGGTTTTTTCATCGGTAGTAGGACACATTGTATAGTGGCATTTGTATTTTTGGTGTGATTTTTATCGCTTTGTGTAGCCGCGTCTTGTCTCATAAAGTGGGTTGGCCTCCATAGGGCGTTAAAATATGCTTCCTTCTTTCCTTCCCAACTATTAAAACAAATTGTAATACCTTTTATGTCAACATGGCGTGGCAGCAATAGAAGATTGAACCACAATATTCCATGCTAAAAGCATAAATCAAAGCTTATTTACTATCAAAGATCACAAAGATACAAATACTAGAAAACAAAAAAATTAAGTTAGACAATGCATAAAGGGAAGAAAAGTTTGAAGATATGTAAACAAAAGAACAGCAAAAATCCATATTTGCTCAAGCTCAGCAAAAGTAAACAATTAATTTGGAAAACATGTCATGGATTTGGAAAAATATGTTATAGAGGTGGCGTTTGTCCAAAGCCAACCTCTATAAAATGGTGTATCATATTAAAAATATGTCATTGAAGGTGTCGTATCTCAAGAGTTCAACCTCTAAAATAATTGTCTTCAAAAATATAATATGTCTACAGTAAGCAAGGGCCATACGCGAGCATTTCTTTGGTTCCTAAACCTTTAATAATATATTTGTATAAAGTTTATGATGTAAAAGGTGTTCATGATGTGATGTTCTTATATGTGCCACATGGGATATAGTCTTTCATGCTTTTGGGGCTAATAGATACATTAGCAAATGCTAATGATTTCATAGGGATAGGTTTCGAGTTACAAGTAGATGTTGCCTAAGCTCGTATTATCAATGTTACACCAACACTAGTGTTTGGGGTTTTAGGCTTTTTAGCATCGCGGACATTTGTTGCTTATGTGAAATTATCGTTATAGGTACCTTATCTCATATAATAAGGGGTCATGAAAATTGTTGCCTAACAATCACTACAATTTTCCGAACTCAAAAGCAAATATTAATCGTTGCAAAAGCACCCATAACTATTGTAAAACTAAAGAAAGAAGCAAACTAAAGAAAAGCAAGTGCATTGTTGTTGGCAAATGGACCAACTCAGACCTTCGGAGGAGCTTGATCAATTTCTCAAGCTTAATCGAGAAAGATTCAACACATACATGGTATTTGATTTTTGATAGATCAGTCCAGATACTTGGGTTTCTTTTACTACGCATTTGGAAGGACAAAAATGGAGGCATTTGGGCTCTGAAGGAATCTATTTCAAGCACATATATTCAAAGATTTTGCAATTTCATCCGTAATCATCCACCTTCCCTTATAAACGCTTGGTCGGATAGTGTGTTTGATTGTATACGATCCCCGAATTTTTAAATTTTTTCAAGCCGATTATTTCTTTTCTGTTACCGAATTTTTTGAAGATTTCCAAAATTCAGTTGATGAATCATGTAACAAGGGCGCTGCGACAATATCCATTATGCCTTAGAGGAATCAATGAAGGTAATGAATTCTTTTAGGTGTACTAAAAAGCAAATGAGTTGACGAAAACATCGATTACTTGAAGCATAGAAGATGTTTTTCAGCCCTAAACCTTTGATTCTTGAGTTCTCCAAAACAAAGCAAATATTTGGCACTTTTTGGGATCAGAGATAAATTGTTTAGGATGCTATTATTTCTTGTTCCAAACTGATCCTTGTTCTCTGATCGGCTTGTCCAGTTATTTGAAATGGTGCCTTCTCCCCTGCAAATGTTTTGAATTAACTCCTTGGTTGAAGAAAAAGACTCTAAGTCTCTCTCTTACGACGAACATCAATTTTGCCCCAAATTTAGGCAGCTCTTGTTTTCTTGATGGAAATCTGTCACAGTATCAACAACAAAACCCTTCACTCTCTTGCATCTATCTGCCCGAAACTCCAAATCCTAACCGGGTTGAGATTGCTGCTTCAAATATACACTTGCTTGCTTGTCCTTGAGTATGAGATCCTTTGGCCGGACCACATAGCCTTGCCATATGTCGCGCCATTGAAAATTATGGATATCGTTTTCTATTTTTCCCCCGGACAAAATCAAAAAGGGCGTGGCAACAAACAGCAAAAGGGATCTAAAAATATTTGAAGCATCTTGCCTATAAAATTATATAGTTTAGATATAGAAAGAATGTCAAGCCCTCTTAGTGGCAAAATGTAGAAAGTATATGCTTGTTGCCCTTTCTTTTTATTGAACTGAATTCTGAGAGGCCTCATTATTGATGGCTTGTGGGGAATACCATATTTGAAGCATGGCCTCTTACGTTTTTAAGCTCACGAGGGTGCCTTATAATCTTGCTAAGAATAATGTTTAGCCTTGGTGTGCCAATCTTTGCATATCTTCATATCTTGGCATATCTACTCTTGCATCTTGGCATCTAATGTTTGGAACTTCAATTAAAGGTAGCTTGGGACATCTATTCTTACTATTTGGAAATTTAGTTAAGATTGGAGGCACATGATGATCCAAAAAGTCAAATATCACCAAGGATTTTTGGTTGGCATCATTTTTGTAAGTCGCATGAATAGTGTGATGTTGAAAAGGGCCCATACAAAAAGGACACAAGTACACAATATGGAACTGATATAAGGACAACTCAAGGGAACAAAAATACAAGAGGCATCAATAGAGAGGAGGGACAACTAATATGAATCTGATCTTGCATCCAATGAGGTGCAACTAACTTCTTGGCCGGCAATTCAAAAAACAAAAAATCTAGTGCTATAACAACCAAATTATCATGTGAGTCCCTGTCCTTTCAGTCAAGCGATCATTGTCTTTCTTAATGGCACTGATTAGAAACTTTCTAGAACAAATTAATATATTGTAATATCACTTTGTTACTTTCTTTATTTTATTTTATAGAATACAAAAACAAAATGGAGAAATATGCTATTATGAAACCATGGCGGCGTGGAAGCCACATGCTCATATGTGAACTCAGCCTTGAATCCAAAGTGCACGTGAATTTTAGGCATTATTGCAAACAACTTATGTGCAAATCAAGATTGGAAAAATTTGGATGTGGGAATGAAAGGCTTTCTCATATTTTGAGTTATTCAAATTTGGGGCAGTGGAAAACTAAAAAGAAATTGAGGATATCGCCTAAAATACCATAAAAGATAATAATGCATGGTATTACCTATTGCTACAAAAGTGAAGAAATAGGAATGCCTCTTATTGATATAAAAGGAAAAAATGCAAAAAAGTATAAAGAATACAGCAGAAGAACATGGTTCTAAGCCTACAAGCAGTGAGAAGTTCTTGCCTCAAATATAGTGCAACCACGACCAACTTTTCTTGCATCCATTGCTTTGAGTCTAATTTGCTTTGATATATGAATATTTTACTCAATCCTATCCATTCAAAAAGGCATATACCGGTATATCAAGCCAATCACCCCACAACCGTCCATCTGGAAATTAAGATGGGGTCAAATCCCATTTCCGTCGCAAAGGTTTGAGGTCAATCTGAAAATAAGGTCAATCATTTTTATACATGCCGCCGCCCACCCTCACAATCTCCACAAAGTCAGCGGCTCCATTTGCACCCGATAGTGAAACTCCCCTTGCGAGGTCGTCATACTTTCCACCGACAGCGGACAAACAAAGAGCATAGCGAAGCCGGGTTGAACCCCGCCGACAAAGCCGGTACCACGATGCCTCGCCATTTTCGTAATGGGCTCCCCAAAGGAGCTCCCCATTATGGCGAGGGCTAGTCCGATACCATCTCAAATATACAAATGCATATGCAATAACAATTCAGTGACACCTTTAAATTTCAGCATACAATTTCATGCTCCCATCACGGTTATACGAAATGCAACCTGCGGGAAAAAGCGGTGACGTGAAATTGTTCAAAGTTCAATGATACGGCCAGTTCACATGATTGGATTTTATGCGGCATGCACCTCCTCGCCAAGCACGTCTATGCACATGAACTTGTTGGGGCACAACGCATGAAGAATTGCAGGCCTAAAGATCGCTTTGTCCAGTAATGTGGGTTCGCGGCAACAGCAACCCCGCCAAGTTCCATAGCGTGACTCCTAAGAGCTTGCCTTTCCCTTGTGAAGACCATAACCTCATCCCACTCCGCCTGGTCCCATGTCTCTTCTACGGCTCATGGAAGGAGCGACCCAGCATTAGCAAGGGTGTTTATGTTTAGCAGCTAGTGAGTAGCTCAGGATACCACATGGGCATGTTGCATCTGCGAGGATGCTATACTAGGATGTGGTAGGCCATTGGAATCAGTTTTTCTATAGAAGGGGACTCGGGGATGCGGTCGAGGCAATCTGGAGTTGGGGGAGGCCTATCGGGGAGGTCAGGAATTCAGCCACTTGTTGTTGCCATTGTCCATTCGACGTCGGAGACAATGGCACATGCATACCCCTCATGCATGAGAATTGTTACTCAAAGGCTGCCCAACAAAGAAAGGCTATAAACCTATAAACATATTAAAAACTCAAACAATGGAACATGCCATCAATTAATGACCATTTGTGGTCAATGCCACAATCCAAGGGAGATGTGGTCGGGTTTTCGGACGTCCTTCCATCCCGGTTGAGATTCCTCCTCCCGGCAATGTCACAGAGCCCTCATCCCCATCTCTGGGGACATCAACATAGTATCTCTTAGTGCCTTACCCATTAAGCTCCACGGGTTGCGCCCTCTGAGGGACATTGAATATCACACATCATTCGTCACTAGGCATGGCTTGCGAGGATTAGAGTCATTCTCCATCTTTGCCTTCACAGCCTTCTGAAATAAAAGCAGGATTAGTAAAAGATCAGTGACTAGAAATGAACTTTCGATCCTCGGCATCCGGCATCACAGTGTGTCCAGAGAGCCGGACATACGCTTTCCTACCATAATTATTTAACAAAGTGATGGCCACAGTGCAACAAGTTTTTGTTATCAAACTGCGACACTCTTGGGTCTGCGCCATGAAGCGGATAGAGGTCCTTTATCACCGATCGCTGCCTCTCATTAATGTTATTGCAGGCAAACTTTGAAGTGGACTTTTACCAAGGTCCTTCAAGCAATATCCACCACCCCTCAAAACAATGCATCCTTGTATTCTTAAAAAGAGCCTTGCATATGGAAAAGGATCCTATAGGCCTTTGAGATCCCCACCCGAAAAACCTCTTGATGGCGGCATTCACGGCCACGAGGGAAGGAAGGAAGGAAGGAAGGAAGGAAGGAAGGAAGGTATTTTTATCGTCCGCGAGTCTTCCAGCGTGCCCCTCACCCCCAGCGGTCTGAGTGCAAGTGATCCAGGTCTAATCCCCTTTCAAGAACTACAGCCCCAGCCAACAGTCACAGGTCTTCAAAATCCACAAGTTTGTGAAACATGGCAAGGGAACATCAGTCCCGGCATAACCCGAGTAAGGTGACATCCAGCGGCGGGGTGCCTCATCCTCACCCTCTTTGTACCCCTACAGCACAGGGCGTGCCTCCCTATCCCCTGGAGAAAGCATCCTCAACACAAGGGAATTTGGCTTGAGGCCAAGGTTTGTTTCCTACATCTAGCTGCCCTCTTAGGCATGTTGCACAGTTGCGAGCCACCCGACCGAAAGAAGGCGTCCCGCTGCGGCAACAGACCACAAGCACAAGCCTTAACCCGGAACAAAGATGGCCCGAGTTCAAAAGCGCGGCATAAATGCGGCACTCCCACACGTCGCCCACGAACCAGCAGCCAGACTAACCTCGCCTCCCCAACGGGGACAGCAAGCGGACTCCAAGCTGCAGCTGGGCGCCTCTGTCGCTCCATCCAGCTCCATGCGGGTGAAACCCGCCACCCTTTGCCCTTCTAAAAAATGGGTTTGGACCCTAACCCAATGGACCCTTTTTGAATAACAAAACCCATTTAGTAGCGTTAGCATTATAACAATTTGCCCTCTGAATACATCCCAAAACCACAAAATCTTAAGTTATAAGATGCCCAAACAACAATTCACCGAACTTAATAGCCAAGAAAGTGTAAACAAAATTGAGGAGAATCTTAGAAGTAGCCACATGAACTATCTTTGATCTAACGTAGTTGACTTTATAAAGGAGGTAAAGGTATTGTGACAAATTTGCTCACGTAAAAATTCAAAATGGCTCTTACCCTAAACCATGATTTGCACCTTGATCAAATTCAGATGTATAACAATCAATATTGAAAATTTGTTGTTGCTACTCGTCTTATCATTTTGCCATAAGGCCTTGGACTCTATTTTCGAGTCTCTAAAAAAAAGGTTATGCGAATTGGGAAGCGAAGAAAATATACCTCTATGTGGCAAAATTTTTTCCATCATTGCCTCTGAATAGCATCTTTGCCATTCAAATGCGATTAAGGATATTCAGATAACATTGTCTGAGAATCGAGATCAATGACAAGGCCAACCCAAAATTATGGAAGCCATATGAAAAACAAAGAACATGATCTTCTTACGCTTATCCACCCGATAAACCCATAAATCACACCATAGGCAAGGAAATATGACTAGAAGGAAAGAAAGAAAAAGGTGTTTTTTCTGATTTTTTTAAATTTTCTTAGTTGTAGAATGGTAATTTTTATAGATCTAAGCTTGTAGAAAATAAGTTTAGATGACGTGATAGGAACGTGGATAGCCCTAAAATTGCAAAAATTGTTGTGAAAGTGAGGAGGCAAGCACCCACTAAAAATGACAAATATGTTTCTATACCACAACATTTAAGTCCTAAAAGCCCCAACTTCAAGAACAACGTCCATCTTCCAACTATTATAACAAATTGTGTAATGCACATCAACATGGGTTGCTTGTAATAAAAGAGACTTTGAAGCCCACAATATTCTATGCTAAAGCATAAAACAAAACTTGCTAGTATCAAAGATCATCTAGAAAGCAAAAATTTGAGCTAGACAATGCAAAAAGGAAGAAAAGTTTGAAGATCTATAAACAAAGAGAGCAGCCAAAATCCATAGTTGCTAAGAGCTGCTAAAGTGAACCATTAATTTGTAAAAATATGTCATGGAGGTGGCGTTTGTCAAAGAAGCCAACCTCTGTAAAATAATTGTATTGTATTCAAAAAAAAATGTCATTGAAGGTGGCGTATGTCAAAAGAAGCCAACCTCAACAAATAATTGTCTTCAAAATATAATAGTCTATGTCACGAAGGTGGCATAACCACAATATCTAAAGTTTATAATGTACAGAAGAATAATGCCAAGTCTCTTGAGTGGCAAATAAATGTAGAGAAGAATGTCCCTTGTTGCCCTTTTCTTTTCAGCAGGCAATTGCAGAGGGCCTCACTGTTCTGATGAGCTTAGCAGGAACACCGTATTTGAAGCATGGCCTCTTACGTTTTAAGCTCTTCTGAGGCGCCCTTGTACTAGTACTAGAATAATATTTGGCAGCCCAGGGGTATTGCCAAAATTTACTGCACAGATATCCTTTCCTCGGATCAGGCTGCAGCATAGCCAAAACAAGGCTCTTTGCTTCCTCTGACACCAACCCAACTGGCCAATGCAAGTGTGAGGCAGCCAAATCCTAAGCCATGAAGCAGTTCTTCGTGAATTTGCGCAGTTTCTAGACTTGAGGTGATATCTCCGGTAAGCGCCTGATAGAGGATCAAGCCCGGACCCATATGTCTATCTCGGTGGAATAATATCCCTGCACACAACCTCTGGAGCCAAATATCTTGTGTTCCGACTCTGGATGTAAAACTGGGAGCAGAACCTGAAAAACGATCCGATATGCCGAAATCCGAAACCCCTAACATCATAGGCTTTGCTGCTGAGGTCACAAGAACGTTGCCTGGCTTCAGATCCCGGTGGATGATACCCTTTGATGAAGATCCTGTATAGCTAGAGCAAGATTTCGAATAAGAAGAGCCGCTTCCTTTTCGCATAGCCTGCCTTTCTTGGCGATTACATCAAACAAGCTACATTCGCACAATTCCATGATCAGGTGCCAGAATCCCTCGTCTTTGATTACTTCGTGTATATGCACTACGCCAGACTGCTGGCTAATTTCTGCATGATCTCCATTTCCTTGATCGGCTCTGTGTCTCCTACCCAGATGATTTTGCAAGCAAACTCTTTCTTACCTCCTCTTTTACTTCTGCAGAGAAAAACCGTAGCTTGGCCACCCTCGCCGATTTCCTTAAGCATATCATAGCTCTCCAAAAGATTGGGAAATAAAGCAGAGTAAGTGTAGTTGAGAAGCTCTTCATCTGTCTCCTGCGTCTCCGTCTCCATACTCAGAATTCTGTAATGCCAACACAATGCAAATGCAGACATTCTTATACCTCTGTAATTGTGTCTGACTCTGCACTTTCCGTGTTCTAAAATATCAGTTCTATTCCTGGCTTTCGGGAAAAAGGCAAGATCTAAATTAGGAAAAAGCCCAGATATTTGTCTGCTGTCCGTCGGATGTTGGCACGATCCCAAAGCCAACTATCCGGCCCGTTGATGCACAAACACATTAACATGCTCGCAGAAACAGAAGCAGAAAGTAACACAGGGTTGGTGGCATTTAGAATATGACGAATTCCTTGGAAACACAGGAATGCTCTACAAAGTTTCGACGATGTATCTTATATTACACAATCTGCTGCAGTTTCTATTGATGAAATGCTTATGGGGCCATTGGGTTTTTAGCATCGATCAGCTGATCTTCTTCTTTTTTAATAACTTTAACATTATTGTCATTCATTCTCATACTTATGTTCTATCTATTTATTGAGCAGGAGCTTGCAGGTTTGAGTGTTGCTTCACCTATTTCAGAGCTATTACATACTTATAACTATGTAAATATCGTTGAATTATTCTATCTTTCACGGCTCAGCACTTGATAGTACCTTGTCTCCAGTAGGCACTTGCCTTTACAATCTTATTTTGTGTCCAACTCGCTTTTGGCATTTCACAGGTGTATCCTGTAGCTGAATATAAACATGTCCTTGTACTATGTGGTCCCTGGAACAATGGCGGGGATGGATTGGTTGCAGCTCGGCATCTTCATCATTTTGGTTACAAGCCATGCATATGTTACCCCAAACAAACTGGAAAATCATGATATGCAGGCCTTGTCACACAAGTAAGTTCTCATTTTGGTTCTCAATGCACATTCCATGTTTGGAGCAGAATAAACCATTGAAGGTCTTTTTAATTCTCATGGCTTTAAAGTAGATATCATTATGTCTTCAACTTGACTTTGAAGTGCAAAAGATAGCTATGACTGCCTAGTATTACTATATCCACTGAACTGGCATATAGCAGGAAAGGAAAGTTCCCACAAGTGAATGTACATAGAAATCGAAAGCGGGAGGAAGGATAAAAATGTTCTCCTTCTTTTCACCTTCTCTGGATTTAATTTGAATTGGAAACAAAAATTATTTACTTTGTGGGCGGAAATCTCCTAAAACTTATAATTTGTTATTTTATGAAGTATATAAGAGATGCCTTGCTTTTGTTACCTGATCATTTCTGCTGAGGTCAACCAGTTCGATGACACTAATCATAAGAAAGAGCTAGATGACAGTAAGTTTGGTCATGGCCATAAAATTTGGATTCGATTCCTACTTGAGCAAGGAGGTCGAGTATGAACAGGAATTTGAGCTTTAAAACCTTGTGTGCTGATAACTTATAATACACTTGCAGCATGTGAAGACATGCAACACAGTTGGATAAAGTCAATACTTTTATGTTTATGTTCACGAAATTTGCTCTCAAGAAACCAGCCATTCTAATGTCTTTAGTCTTCAACATTAAAAACCTAAACCTGACAGTTGTACAGGACAAAGTTTGTGTTTTAAGTTTTGGTCAATGTGATGTTATGATGAAGAATGCTCAGCACTTATTTTAATAGACTGCCCTTGTTATCTAGATTATTGATAAAACGATTTCTTGGCAGCTGAACAGCTTATCAGTCCATTTTATATCAGTCGAGTTGCCACACAATCTTTCTTTAAAGTTTGACACGTTATCGATGCTATATTTGTGTTTTCATTTAAAGGTATGTGAATTCACAATAAGCGTTATTAAGAGAAAGAGCTTGCCAATATTGATTTACTGCTTGTACTTTCAACTCCATTTTTCCTATGCATCTGTCCCATGGTGTAATCTGCAAAATACTATTGACATTGGGAATTAGTTTCTTAACTTGAAATCAGTGATCTTGCCTTTGTAAGGCTATTTACATTGGTTCTGCAACACTATCATGCTTTCTCATTGTGGAAGATGCCTCTGCCTTTTAATTTTGTGCTTTTTATGGTAGATGTTTCTATGCATAAGTCAGAATGGAAGTGCTTGTAATGTTTCAAAATAACTCTCCCAGTGGAAACTGGTGTCTTATCTGATCTTAGCATTTCATGATGAGCATGTCCTTTCTTAGCTTAAGGATCTTCAGCTTAAAATAGGGGATAAAAAATGGTGCAGAGTTCGGAATTGTTTCTATTCTTGCTTCGTTTATTTGGTTCTTCAACATAGTCTACTATTTTAGAGATATCTAGACGTTAAATGCCCATTTTGCAGTGCCAACTTGGATATGGGCTTATTTAGTTCTTCAACATAGAGTCCAAAATTTAGAGATATATTAACTTAACAAGCTCAAATGCCCATTTGCATGGAGCAGTATCTTGGATATAGTTTTATTCTGGATTTGGCAACCACAACCCGGTAGACTAGGAACTATATGTCCACTGAAATAACGTGATAAATATGCACTGCCTTGCCTGTCTTTACTGATAGATATTTGCAGGTGAACCACGCCCCCCATTTGATGGGCTCATTAAGCCGCTAGTTGAGACACCACGCATGGTCTCAGTTGATGTTCCTTCTGCTTGGCATGTTGAAGATGGTGATGTAAATGACACAAAGTTCGATCCAGAAATGCTGGTTAGTCTGTTTATGCATAAGTCAAGAATGGAAGTGCTTGTAATGTTTCACAATAACTCTCCCAGTGAAAACTGGTGTCTTATCTGAGACGAGCATGTCGTTTCTTAGCTTTAGGATCTTCTTTGTCCTGATGTGTAGTTGGAGAGATACAGCTTAAAATAGGGGATAAAAAGATGGTGCAGAGTTCGGAATTGTTTCTATTCTTGCTTTCGTTTATTTAGTTCTTCAACATAGTCTACTATTTTAGAGATATCTAGACATTAGCAAGCTCAAATGCCCATTTTGCAGTGCCAACTTGGATATGGGCTTATTTAGTTCTTCAACATAGAGTCCAAAATTTAGAGATATATTAACTTAACAAGCTCAAATGCCCATTTGCATGGAGCAGTATCTTGGATATAGCTTTATTCTGGATTTGGCAACCACAACCCGGTAGACTAAGGACTATATGTCCACTGAAATAACGTGATAAATATGCACTGCCTTGCCTGTCTTTACTGACAGATATTTGCAGGTGAACCACGCCCCCCATTTGATGGGCTCATTAAGCTGCTAGTTGAGATCCGGTACGGATGAGAAAGTGTTGGTGCATATTTGCTTGTGGAAAAGGATCCAGTGTTGCAACATGTATTTCAACATTGGCAGTTTCAAGACATTGCCAAAATCCAAGGTTTGAAGAAGCCGTTGCTGCTGGTGTTTCAGAACCCAATTACAATATCAGTTGACAGAATGCCATTTGTAGTAGTTAAGTACCTCAACAAAAGGTTAAAACAAGAGTAAGAAAAGACTTCTAGTTTAGGCTCGAAATGCCACGTTCAATAGTTGTGAGGGTGAATGCTAGATATTGTGGCTATGTGGTTTTAGATATGGAGCTTACAAGAATTACATACAAGCTACTAGACAACAAATTTTGAGTTCCAAGAACAATATCTCTATCCAATGCGCCACTTATGAATGAATTGCCCATTGTGCTTAGAAAGGATACAACTTATAAAACATAGAGCAAGTTTGTGAGTCAAAGGACGTCTCTTAGAGAATTAGTTAATGCACCCATCTTTTATTCTCCCCATTCTATCTTTTGTTTGGGGAAGAATGAAAATCAAGAGAGAAAGTGAGATGACAAATGATCCCTTTCAGTTTGTTAGAAGTTTGTTAGATCAAAGGACGGGTGCACCCATCTTTTATTCTCCCCATTCTATCTTTTGTTTGGGAAGACGAAAAATCATATGACAAATGTCAGTTTGTTAGATCGAGGTAGTGAACTTATCTTGCACATATACATGTCGCTCTCTTGCACGTATTTAACGGTAAGCTTTGCAGCCTTCAATGACGTGGATATATGCATGTATAGAGTTCCATACATAGCACATTATGTATTGATATGATATAGGGTTGTTCTTTTTATATTGAACATGAATAAGAATCATACAATAAATACTTGGCAAGATTGGTGATATATTTCCTTGCTATCAAACCATATATAATCATACATCCAATTTTGAATTTTTTTTTGGGTTGCCCTTAGGGGCAAACCCTCGCTTATGTGGGTTTGTGGCATATCCTAGGTATATCTTTGGAATATACTTGGGATATCTTTGATGGTACTCCAACCCTTTGTTGCTGTGAACCTGGCGGTCTCGTGTGTTCTAGATCGGGGATATTTCCAACCAGTGGCGGCGCGGCAAGAAGCAAAGCGGCTGCATGCATCAAACAAGCAATGGGTTTCACTCATCAAACATTTTGGCAAGCAAGCAATCGATCGGTTGCAAGGCAAGCCCGGTTTCAAAAGGTGATTTTGTGCGGATTATATAGCCCTTAGATCTTCTAGCAACTTAGATTTGTGATTTAATCGTTTTCGTTGTTAGATTTGTGAAACCACATCTTTATAACAATCTTGTAATATCCGGGTAGAACATGTAAGAGCCGAGCAATTTATTGGCGAGAGGCTAACATTACTTGCATTGTTAAACTCTATTATTCCTTCCAAGATCGTAACATCTTTAACTTATTATGGAATATCTACCGGCAAATGATATGATGACTCGCTAATCTGCGAAAAGATACACTAAGCGAAGATGAGGGCGATTTTAGGTTGCACAAAGTATGTTAGCAATTGAATCAATACATAAGCAAAATTATATTCACAGGTATGATGATGATGATGATGTTAGAAGGAAGGGTTAATCTTTCACATATTTAAGAGGATAAGGGTTGCTGGTTCGATTATGATTTTCTTGTGCTAAAGGCGGGGGTGGGAATCAATGCAAGGATGTGTCCAAGATTGCTCTGGAGCTTCGAGGTTAGTGGTTTGGATAAATATTAATTTTCCTCATGGATAATGCCAAAGTTTGTAGATAATTTCTTTCGCATGTAAGTGAGTACATTTATATGTCGCCCAATATACCAAAAGATTTTGGTATTGAATGGTAAACCCCATGCGGTATAAGCATATAGTTGAGGGAGTAGATAAAGTTTCCACAAGAATTGGCGTTTAATTCAACCGAAAATACATTGAATAAAATGCTAATGGACTCAAATACATTTTTTACATTACATTCTTTCCGGCTCTTCTTGTATAAACTTTTGGCTAGTGTCAACTTAACTTACTGACCATTGTCCTTCAATGTGGAGACATTACTACATTTTGTTATGATGTTTATTGTATTAATATTGAGGGCGGTCTTCGCAATCAAAGTTGTCCTAAACCGTCTAGTGATTGTATGCCATTTTGAACATTAGGGCTATCATTTGGTAGTAGGAAGCCAGACATCGATCGGTGTTTTACGATCAATGTGGACCGCCAGCCTTTTGCATGTAGTGGTATGAAGGCAATATGAGGCAAAAGAGATGGTGCTTTTTGTCAATTGTGAGTATGCTTTGTAACAATGAATTCGCTTGTTCTTTGGCGAGAGACATCTGTGCAAGATACTTGATTATACCACGCTTTGAACATTGCATGAAAATGAACCAAGCTCGGAAAGGCGAACTTAGAGAACCGATGAATATAGATGGGCCGGTTGCTCAATTCTTAGCACGATACTCCATGGCGAAAGCCAACAAAAGAGCGTCGGGATTGGCGAGAAAAATAGGCGGACAACGGTATGTAATTCAAACTCAAGGTTTTATTGTCTTATTTGCATGAGAAACATCTTTGTGTAGAGTTATGTTGGATTTTGCGTGTTTGAGCGTTTACTAAGTTAGATTGTGAGCCTCTACCTAAGGACCTTGTGTAGAGTTATGTTGGATTTCTGTACGTGTTTTGAACGTTTACTAAGTTAGATTGTGAGCCTCTACCTAAGGACCTGAACTCTTTAGGCTAAAATTGCATCTCAGTAGTATATATATTTTCCAAATAGATTTAGAAATTTCTGTTTTATCATATTATTATAAAACTTTTTCTACTCTAATTTTGGTGTCTTTCCAGGCATACTCAACTGTAGTTTTTATCTTCCAAATGCTTAGCAAAGACATTGGAATCTCCTGAAACATGGACTCTCTAGTACAATGCAACGACACTTTGCAGTAGATCATCCGAAATCCCCATCCCTCGAGAAATCATGAACATGTTGCACTAATAAATTATTTGTTGCAATATCCTATGATGATTATGTTTTTGAATGTCATACTTACATCAGGGCGAGGTATAAGTTCCCATATTCATGGCATGTTTATTTATCAACTTTGTGAAAATGTGAACATTAATTAAAGTTTGAGTCACATTGGCAACAATAGCTAGGCACATGACAAAGATGTGAACATGTTTGTTGGCAAACCCCTTAATCTAGTGGCCTAGCTAATTTTGGCTACTCCATTATTCTAGCATACCTATGCGGAAAAGAAAAAGCAAAACATTTTTTTTCCCATTACAAAATAATATCATTATTGCATAGAATACAATAGTGGGGCATTTAAACAATCTTCTTTAATCCATAGATAGATAGAATAGATAGAGCGTTCAATTTAACAAAACACGTTGAACTTTTGTAGAAGTTTGTATTAATGAAGTCACGATGCACATCTTTATTCTCTTGCTTCTTGCAAATCGGGGGAGTACCATGTGTATATAACCAAGCAGGTAAATAGAAGTATGACGTTTTGTTCATGCCTTCTCCGCCGTTCGTTTTTTTTCCGTAATAACTACTTTAAAACTATTCCATCAAATTCATGTCAGAAATGTTAGTGTTTGACCATTTATATAGAATATAAAGTAATGCAAGCCATAAATATTCCTCGTCTGTGAAATTCTGCTCATGCCCTGCAACAACTAAGGTTACCACATCAAGACAAACCAAGATAGTTAATTCTTCCTCCTTTATCTTTGTAGCCTTTAGCAATGCTAAACCAATTAAATGAGTTCATAAATCTCAGACTACACCTATGATGTCCATGATAATGGAGCAGAAAGGATAAGTTATGGATATATATTAAATATGTAGAAGAGCCATAAAGCTAACTCTTTAGCTTCATGTAGTTGATGCCTTCTGTCAGTCTTCAGCTTCAAGTGAAATATGTTCTCACATTGTCCACGACAAGGAGCATGATATGAACAAAGCATCAAAAGCTTAGCTACGGAAAGTTTTATGCTTTAAGTGTCAAGGAAGTCTTGATCTTCAAGTGAATCATGTCCCTTCATGTTATCTCAACAATCATGACAATATGGGGAAGAAGACAAGGGAAGCAATGTGAGTTGACTCAAGAGATGCAAATATTGAAAGCGCAATAAGATTTAGATCTGAAAGATATTTAAAGATGCAAGCTTATCAAAACATGAGCAAAAAAAAAATGTCACCTCTAGGCTTTCCAGCATTCGAGGAAACTCTCGGATGTGCTAAGTGATCTCATTTGGAGAAAAATTATTCTTGATCTCTAAGACACCATCTGGGAGAAAATAGTCATATGAAGGGGAAGCGGGGCACATCGGCATTAAAGGACACGCATAAATTAAAAATCGAGAGAACATTATTCCACAATATGCTAATACTTATGTTAATCGAAACCAAAGCGGTCTTGACAAGAACATACTTTGTATTTGGATCAATGGCAAAAACATGAATGCTTGGGGAGAGATGGGCATTGATGGCTTCAGCCAAATCAAAACCATCTTGGATCTTGTCTCCATGCTTGGAGGGGAAGCTTCATCTTACAAGCACCTCTCGAAAGCAAAGTTGGCACCATGTCTATAGTCAAGAACCAATCTCTTTTTAAATAAGGTGAGAGAAAAAGAAATCCAAATGCCTGTTTGCATTAAGGACTCTAGGTAGCTACTAAATATGCGTAATAGCGCACTTATATAAATGGTAAAAATGCAACATAATTTTGGTACAAACAAAATCAAACCTGTGAAATCGATCAAGAGTGCGGGCCGGGAAGCTAACGACTAGTGTATTGATGAAAATCGTCGCCCATAGTGCCTAGGAAAAGATGCCGCCATTCCGATATGGGTTAGAGAGTCCCAAAACTAAAAATAGATGTCACCAAGTAAACTACTACATCTCCCCCCTCCCACTATCGCTGCGGAAGATCGACCCTTGAGGTCCATATATGTGGCCTTTCTTAACGGCGTAAAACAAAAAAAGAAAGAAAGATGGATTTAGGATGAAGTTCTACGCAACAAAGGTTTACCCAATCACATCGGTAGAAGGCATAAGAATGAATCGTTCCAAAATAGAAAGAAGCATCAAAATGATAAAAATAATGACACCGATACTTATTTGCGGTTCTTTGCCTAACCGCCCGGTTGCAAAAGGATTTCTGAGTTCTTTTGCCGTAGTTGCCTTTTCGGATAGCTTTCGTTTCAAAGCAAAGCAGTGCACTATTTTATGCCCCGATATATATTTGGGCTTCGGCATCACTACCCAGCGATGTCTCAGTGAAACCTCTCAGCGAAACCCTAGCCAAAATCGACCATCGAACCTAAAACACGGCGGTAAAATATGCCTTGAGACGATGCTACGGGAGGAAATTTTGAGCGTTGTGGCATGAACCATCGTAAGTCGATATTAGAGGTATTCGGCATATTTGCCAATCCGCGGCGCTCAAAGATAGCCAATCTTCCATCATAGAAAATACTCCGTTTTGTTTCTTCAAGAACTCGCCTACCGCCGTTTTCTTCAAGAACTCTGCCCCGTTGTAGCTTTCCCAACGCCGGCATAACTTCCCAACACATGCTGGAATTTCCATTAATTTTTTGTGATTGTCGATCAAATCCAACGATTTTAAGCCCATCCACATGCACAAATTTCTTATCGCATCAACGTAGACACTCTAGAATTGCTTCAAAATTTCTCAACTCTTGTTTGTGCAAATGTGCCCACCAAAAAAAAAAAAAAAAAAAAAAAAAACTAAACAAAACAAAACAAAATGCTCATGGTCACACCATGCCCGACCATATTTGTGTAAAAAAGTTCCGCCATTTTTCTGTTCCAAATATATTCAACTTTTATATGGCCGATCACGGGGATGCCTTTATAGTAGAATATAATAGGTTTTTAGCGTCCATGGAGACCAATTGACCTATGGGACACGCTTAGTTTTGAAGGCCCTCTATAACAATTGTTTTAAGCAATCTTTTGGGCATTAATTGTTCAAATGGACTTACCCATGATATAAGGGGATGGTCTTCATGTTTTTTCTTGCCCCAGTTCCTATGATCCACGTTCGCATCGACATTCCTTCGGATCTTTTTCGTCAATGCATTTATGAAGATCTTTTTATGGCTGACACAACCCAACCATTACCATCATTTATGCCCTATATTTTTAGCACCATGTTGTAATTGTCGGACTTGTTTTATAAAAGTCCGTATATTATTTTTGTGCTAAAAACTTTTAGAGGAGGCGTTGTTAACCACCTAGTGGTTAACATTGTACACGTTAAGTGTCGATGGTGGCCCGGCGACACTTGGCATGTTTGGGGTTAACTTAAGTATATGGCTTAGATTTAGATAGATGTAGGGCTCCATTTGCGGTCTACACTATATTAGATCGGGCGTCTTGTGATGTACTGTGTTTTATCTCAAATTTGGAGAGCCCTCATTTGGCCATGTTACCTTCCTCTTTGTACATATTTGTTTTTTCTTGTTCTTGTTTTGTGATCATGAGCATGGCAGCTTTGTAGCATCCGTGAGTCATCTTCATTTTGTGGTGTATGCCAAGAACTCACAATTAACATTTATCGTGCAATGTATGTCCCAAATAAAGACAACAATAAAATATATTACTACTTGAATGAAAAACCTTGGCATTAATAAGCATGCTCTACAAATTGTACATATTAGGTACATGCATGTGCGTCGGTAATGGGAGGACATATCCGATGCAGTATCCATGATCTCTTGAAGATATGATTCCTTATCATCCATGGAGACCAATTGACCTATGGGACCCTAAAACAAAGAGAATAACAAGTGTATTATTGCTTGAAAAAACCTTGGCGATAATAAGCATGATGCCGTGATCTTGATATTTCATATTAGTGTACATGTCAATGTCGTCTTGGGAGGACATATCCAGTGTACGTGTCCATGATCTCTTGAAGATATGACTCAACAAGCCCATTGAGGTCATATCTAACGGCACATATAGTGGTTGGTTAGGCGGGACTAATGCAATATAGCATGCCCAGATATGGTCGAATGCTAGACAAATTTGGCATTCATCTTCCATGGCTCCCGTTGGCAACAATAACGAGCATGTCCTCGTGTGCCTCTCGAATCTATCACATGCGTCTCAATGCAGAGGTGATGTGCACCCATGTGAATGGAAGCTATCATTCTTCCATGATCAAATGTATATGCATGTAGCATTATGGACCTCATATGAGCATTGGATTGATCTGTAAGCTAGTAGTGTGCCATTTTAATATGTTTCGTAGCCCCATCCCGGAGTTGCTCATGAAGCAAGCATCAAATTACTGCCTCAAGTGTTGGTGATCTTCTTGGGTTTGGACCTATATGCACCCATGCTCTCGCGACATTCTAGCGAGAACCAGCCAACTCACTTTCCTTCTAGCAAACTTTTAAAGGCTGCAGACCCGGTGCCACAACAAAAGTAAGGTTGGGAGATGAATATCCTTATATCGACCACAAAACGAAAGTAGAGATTACTTGGCCAAGACAAAGGCCTTTTAGGAGGCGAGAAACATGTTTTACGCAATAGGATCGATATGGAACTATGGATTTTGCCCAAGTGCTTGAGCTGGAAGGCTTTACTTTTGCTTTTAGGTCATTCCAGGTGGCGAGGGATATTATCGGGTTCTAAACTGTTATTTGGGCAGGGAGGTTCAATATAACGTCAAATATGGATGCAACCATCCAATTTGGATTGATCCTTCCAGGGAACATATTACAGAATTTCTAACATAATTTCCTGGCTATGTTTGGCCACATATCAATGATCATATTAAGAGCAGCAGTGATGATTTGTGAGAATTCCGTGTACACCGTGCCATGTGCATTGGTGATCCAGCGGTATTCTCTCTTATGTGCTTTGTATATGCCCAGTAAGTATGGTAGTTTCTCAGAACTGTATTCAATATATGGCATGATTGCCTGCATTTCCTTTTTAACTTTCCAGATGACTGCTATTTGGTCAATGTTTACTTCTCTGAAGTCTTTGCTGCTGAGCCTCTTATGTGCCATTTCTCGTATATGCTTTGGGCAAATGAATGCTGGATTATTTGTGGCCTTGTCTACCCCAGCTACATAAAAGTATTTACAGAGCCATTCAATGCTCTTAATGACAGATCCATCATTTAAAGGAAACTTCCTATTACTGTCACTTTTGAAGGCCATCCTTATATTATGTGATGCTCTTTTAGTCACTAATTCTGTCACTAATGTTTTATCCGCATCAAGAATATGTGGATAGGTGAATTTATGTAATTCAAATATCTTCTATATGCTGGATTCCAGTTCTACCTTGAACTCTTTCCATTCCAGGCTTTTATTTGGGATATGATTTAGGCCCTGCTGCAGCATGTTCCTGAGGTGTTTGTTCTGTACCACATAAATGTCTGTGGTTCTGATGTGTCCAATATCAGGGTCAACAAATTTGCTTAGTTGAGGTATTGAACATGGACATATCTCCTCGTTTTCTTGGGCAAATATGTAAAATGGCTTGTAGCATAGATCTCTCATATTCTCAGTATACTTCCAAGAGAACATGATGTTATCCATAATATCCTCCCCAATGCTGCCTAATACTTCCTTCATAGCTTTATAAACTATTTTGGGTAGGCAAATTTCATCTAAGATCTTAGATAAGAATGTGCAATGAACAATCTTTTTCTTTGGTTTTGTATCACCCTCTCTTAAGTGTAACCTGCCTAGGGCATCTCTAACCAGCCTTTTGGAGTTCTGCATAACACAGAATAAATCCAAAATATGTGTTAGTTCTAAACAGAATCATTACCCATTGATGATCCTCATGTACTTTCAGCACATATGTCTGAACTAGGATGATCCAGTATATTGGAAGTGTGTAAGCCGAGTGGCATAGATGATCTCATATATAATGAGTCATTGTTATTTTTCATTGCCCAAATGGGTAAGGTATTATTTTATAGAAGGTATCATAGATAAGCATACACATATACCATGTATTAGAAATAGCTCATCAAATGATTTGTAAATTGAGACATACCTCATGCGTCATACGTCAGTTTATGCATAGTGGTATCTTCATTCTTGTAGTTCACAATTTTGTTGCCCTTGGTGACTGAATGCCCCATGTTTCCTGGAGTTTCTAAGCCCTCTACTGTAGAGTTATCTGACCTTTCAGATTTGGATAGTACAGGTGGTACAGTAAGCCTGGGAGGAGCATTGATCTGAATATTAGAATTGCTTGCTTTAGTAGACCTGCTCACCCTTGATGGTCTGTTGCTGCTATTGCTAGCAGTGGCGTGTGATCCTTTTAGAAAGTCAACGGACCTGATGGTCTTCTCGCATATTTCTGCCATCTGTCCTTTGGGATAACCAGTCTTCAAATCAGCATTCTTGTCATCAGACATCTTCAAAGTCATGCTTATCATCATGTTTCTAACCTCCAGGTATCCAATATATGCCAAAATACCTGCTTTGAGCGTTGTCCTGAGGCAGTTTCTAAATGCAACCATTTGTCCAGCATTGGACATGTTAGGATAAATTGTGCTCAAATTATTGAGCATGTACCATACAGCTTGATCAAGCCATACCATGTTATCATCACAACTATTGGCCTGCTTGTCATAGCTTTTATCTTCACAGATACATTTCAGATATGGGCACATGGTCCTCCAGATACGTTTCAAATAGAAGTCGTCTCTTGTAATCTTAGGGTATGCCATGTGTCCTTTTTGGGCCAGCATCAGCAAATTGCTCTTAGCACACTTTTTATCAAAGAATTTGGAAGTAACCTCAAGTTTGATTCTGGTTTTCTTTATTTTATTCATCCTAAAAGCTGCCATCTTTGCTTCATGGGCTTCCTCCTTGGTGATGCCCCCTAATATTAGCCAAACATCTTCACTAATTGGAGCGAGTGCACCAAAGTTTTTAGTCCTCCATATGGCTTGGTTACACAATAACCCGTGATTTTCCACTAACCTGCTCGGTATTAATGGGAACTTTAGACAGTTCCTTAAAGTAAACTTGAACTCTACATTTGAACCGCTGCCCACTTGGGGATCTTTGGGTAGTAATAGAGCCTTATCTTCTTCAGTAAGAAGGCTTAATCCGAATATGTCATCATCTGCATCAGTGTCAAGAGGCTTCACTACTGGGTTTTCCAGCCTTAACATTTCCTCCTCCTTAGCGTGTGAATTTTTGATTCCATTAGCATCTTCTAATGCTGTAATACCAATAATGAAGTCCTTAGCTAGTTCATCTTCTGCTATAGTCCAACTGTAAATTTTTTGAGCCAAACTGTCATACAACTCATATATGAAAGCAGCAACTTCCTCCTCTTTATCTGAAAGTTTGTTGATAGATGGTAACAAGAGTATCCATTCGCTAAATCCAAGGTGAGAAACAGCCGAGAACTGATCTGGACTTCTCATGGCCTCCCTTTCCAGTATGATTTCATGAACCTTCATGTTCTTGATGCAGCAGATAATGGTTTGTACAGCATTGTTTGGACACTCAATCCTGTTTTTGTCATACCCAATGGTCTTTAGTTCATTGTTCCATGTAGGTGGAATAATTTCATATTCCTCCTCGTCAAGTGCTTCCTGTATATTTTACCAGCAAATGCAATCAGAGTAGTGGTCAGTAATGTATTTCTCATAGTATTTTTTTTAAAAAATGTTTTAATGTATTTACCATCCTAAATGTTACTTTAGGAAAATATCATAACTCTAACCACAAGGTAAAAGGGTAAGAAGCATCACTGGATATACCAGTGAGATGAAGTTCCTAAAAAAAACCCGGCCTGAACTAGCATCACTAGACCAGACATCTGCCTCGGTCAATCCCTTGGCAGTATTATCATCCCGTAACTAGACAGAGTAATTCCAGCACGGTACTTCACTACCCATATCTTTTACTTTACTTTCCTCTTTATTCCTTTTGTTTAAGTATTTCTTTTTACCTGGTTTCATCATCTATCAGAGACATTATAGTTTGTGACGTACCATATTATAACAAAATGTCTGCCTACCTTAGGACCATAGCAGGTTATGTCTAATAATGTCCAGATAATAAGTCTTCCGTATGACAATTATATCACAGGGTTTATTCCATCTTGCCTAATCAGCATAAACAAATTAGAAAAGCCCTTTGGCATCTCTAACTAATTGGGCTTTAGAACCTCATATATTTGGTTATAACCTAGTTTAAATCACTCCAGTAATTAGAAAATATGACCCCTACTGGGTACTTCTTTAATGGATTAAGAAAATTCATCAATTTCAGGATAAAGTCACCCTTATTTATTGATAATAGCCACTTTCTATATCTGTGTCATTTTGAGACCATATTGGAATTATGAATCAGCTGAACTCTTATGTTACTAGAAGTTTATACACATCTCAAGACTGTGCTGCCATATGCAAGTAGGATTTCAGGAAAGACTTGCAACAATATATTCCTATAGATAATATTATCTGTCATATCCTTACATGTTGCTCCATAACGAGTTTCAGAGAATATATAGAGCCTCATAGTTATATTAAACCAAGTACCTGGTTTTATATCATGTCTACTGCTTTATGATCAGCAGTTTCAAAGCACCACATTCATCCATCTATTTTATGCTTAAAGACTATCTGGAAAAAACTTTAAGCATGTAATAACAATAGAAAAGAAGGTTTTAGAAAAATAGAGTCTCCTGTGTTGGTTCTATTGTTATCTTCAGCATCTTTTTTGAGTCGTCCATGCAACTTTTTCTTCCAATAACTCCATCATCCATGTATGTAATGTAAAGCCACTTAAGCAAAAGATACAATGGAAAGAAAGCCCCGTACCTGCAGCCAATCATGCAAACATTAGCGGTAAACCCGGTAAAGAAGCAAGGGCCAAAAGGTACCATGGGGTTTTCAGTTTATCACTGATTATCCATTGTGCCATTTGCCCGTTAGTAATGCAAAACATGTATAGCACAAAAGAGTAATATTATGCACTGTCCTGTTTTATTAAGAATCCATTAGATCATGTGATATTAGAACCTGCACATTAAGGATCTGGTTCCATTATTATTATTCTACAACTCTATATGTGCAGCATCATCTTCATGTAGCTATCTTATCAGTGTTTGGTTAAGCTAGCATAGCAAACCTGTAACACTTTACCTCGGGATATATCTCAAGGCATACTATATCAGTATTTTAAGAAGATCAAAGAAACTAGTGATCATATGTTCATCCTATTCCTTATGATCATCTGTGCTTCTGAGCAGTCTAACACCATTCCTCATTATATTTAATCTCTGATTTTTGTCTAAAGACAACCTATTGTACAGCTAAGTAGCTAATTTAGATAACACTAAGATTACAGGGAACCTGAAATTCGTCTGGTTCTTCAAAGTACTCCTGTGTATCCTTGACGTTTTGAGCAGATTGGAAATCCTCTTGGCGTTTCCCGCCATGTGCTCTGTTGCCTTTATAATACCCTGTTCTATCGTCTCTGTAGTTGTAGCTTCTCTTTTGGCCATAGCCTCCTCTATATCCCCTTCCATCCATAGCCGGATTTGCGCTCAGATTGTCTAAGGCGCAGCCTTCAAATTCATGTCTTAGGGATTCCTTGTTTAACCATTCTTCCCCGGACCCAGACGTCTCATCGCCGTCGGAATCGAAACCCATAATGTTGGTGTGGTATCCCAAAACACAGATTTGCTTTGGTCAGGCACAATCTATCAGCATATCTGCCTTTGCCTTAACTATCTGAAGACTTCACATGCAATTTAGGTATACGAGCTATGTGGCATTCAATTTTGGTAGCATAAAATATCTATTAAATCAAACCATACCTTAATAGCCCAATTTAATTTGTTAAAAGAAAGCTTATTATCTTGTATTAAGCCAGTAGATAAACATTTTTATTTTTCTACTCAATAAGAGTTTGCAAATCAACTTTTTTTTAAAAAAATGAATCTATATTTTCAGTGTCCTTATGCTAGCTAGCATGTTTGATCATGATGTATTTATTACAAAAAAAAAAAAAAAAAAAAAAAAAAAAACAAAATGCGCTCATGGTCACACCATGCTTACGACTCCATTTGTGACAAAAAGTTCCATGCACGCTCTGTTCCAAATATATTCAACTTTTATATGGCCGATCACGGGGGATGCCTTTATAGTAGAATATAATAGGTTTTTAGCGTCCATGGAGACCAATTGACCTATGGGACCTGCTTATGTTTTTGAAGGCCCTCTATAACAATTGTTTTTAAGCAATCTTTTGGGCATTAATTGTTCAAATGGACTTACCCATGATATAAGGGGATGGTCTTCATGTTTTCTTGCCCAGTTCCTATGATCCCGCGTTACGCAGATCGACATTCCCCGGATCTTTTTCGTCAATGCATTTATGAAGATCTTTTATGGCGACACAACCCAACCATTACCATCATTTTATGCCCTATATTTTTAGCACCATGTTGTAATTGGGACTTGTTTTATAAAAGTCCGTACATATTTTTGTGCTAAAAAACTTTTAGGAGGAGGCGGTGTTAACCACCTAGTGGTTAACATTGTACACGCATGTCGATTAATTGGCCAGCACACGACGGGCATGTTTAGGTTAACTTAAGTATATGGCTTTAGATTTAGATAGATGTAGGGCCTCAATTTGTGGTCTACACTATATTAGATCGGGCGTCTTCTCGATGTACTCGGGTTTTATCTCAAATTTGAGAGCCTCATTTGGCCATGTTACCTTCACTCTTTGTACATATTTATTTTTTTTCTTGTTCTTGTTTTGTGATCATGAGCATGGCAGCTTTGTAGGCATCCCAAATACATATCGTTGCATTGTGGTGTATGCCAAGAACTCACAATTAACATTTATCGTTAAATGTATGTCCCAAATAAAGACAACAACAAATATATTACTACTTGAATGAAAAACCTTGGCAGTAATAAGCATGCTCACAAATTGTACATATTAGGGTACATAAAAAGGCCGTGTCGGGAGGACATATCCGATGCCCGTATCCATGATCTCTTGAAGATATGATTCCTTATCATCCATGGAGACCAATTGACCTATGGGACCTAAACAAAGAGAATAACAAGTGTATCATCGCTTGAAAAACCTTGGCAAAGAATAAGCATGATGCCAGATCAGATAATCGATATTTCATATTAGTGTACATGTCAATGTCGTGCCGGAGGACATATCTGAGTGTACGTGTCCATGATCTCTTGAAGATATGACTCCAACAAGCCCATTGAGGTCATATCTAACAGCACATATAGTGGTTGGTTAGGCAGGACTAATGCAACATAGCATGCCCAGATATGGTCGAATGCTAGACAAATTTGGCATTCATCTTCCATGGCTCCCCGTTGGCAACAATAACAGAGCATGTCCTCGTGTGCCTCTCGAATCTATCTGTCTGTCTCAATGCAGAGGTGATGTGCACCCATGTGAATGGAAGCTATCATTCTTCCATGATCAAATGTATATGCATGTAGCATTATGGACCTCATATGAGCATTGGATTGATCTGTCGCTAGTAGTGTGCCATTTTAATATGTTTCAGGGCGCCCCCATCCCAGAGTTTGCTACAGAAGCAAGCATCAAATTACTGCCTCAAGTGTTGGTGATCTTCTTCAGTTTGGACCTATATGCACCCATGCTCCGCACATTCTAGCGAGAGAACCGGCCAACTCACTTTTCCTTCTAGCAAACTTTATATATTTTCACCCGGATTGATTGCCACAACAAAAGTAAGGTTGGGGAGATGAATATCACCCATATCGACCACCATCGAAGTAGATTACTTGGCGGATGCGGTTGACCTTTTAGGAGGGCAGGGAAACATGTTTTACGCAGAATAGGATCTGATATGGAACTATGGATTTTTGCCCCAAGTGCTTGAGCTAGGAAGGCTTGCACTTTTTTTAGGTCATTCGGTGGCGAGGGATATTATCTGGGTTCTAAGCCCCTATCCACATAGAATAATAGGTTACGCCAAGGCCTTGAACAAGAAGTCTTGGCTGATAGGCCTAGGCATCTGACTCTACTTTGTAGCTGTTGTTTTGCATGGCTACAAAGGTGCCTTCCGACCCTATGTGATCGTGGTCGAATAGAAATGTCTTAGTATATGGTAGAAGGAAGGAAGAAGCATATTTACAACGTCACTCCCAAATACTTGTAGGTGGATGTCACCTTTACATTTTGGGCTTTGGTAAGTGAAGGAAGAAGGCATTGACCGACGCGGGAATGAGGCGAAGCAAAGACCTTAGTCTTGGGCAAGTTACCTCTCATGCCAATGGCGCGAAGGTATCCAGAGGATCCAAATGGTAGAAAATATCTAGAGCATTCAAATGGATTGTATGTCAATGAGAAAAGATCATATGTCTTAGAGAAATCGGCTAGAATAAGTAGCACTAGCTTGTATAATTGAAACTTTGATTTAGGGACGTTCTTTTTCTTCATAAACCAAAACATCCCTCCGCCACATTCATAGAGTTGTGACCATCTTGTCACTCTGTTATTCTAATGTGAGAAGTTGCAAAAATTTGAATAGCTTTTATATTAGCTTGTGGGCATAATCCTCTGCCAATCATAATCTAGGCAAGGCCGAGGGCATTTGAAAAGTTGTTTGATAGTGGATGGCGATTGACTCTATGTTATACAAACCCTCCCCTTCCCCAGGTTTCATATATATGATGGAGAAATCAAATGTTTCAATGCTGTTTATTTGCAGATGCTACCTTGGTCTCATCGGGGTTCCAAACCCGGTTAGTAGATCTCCGCGGGGGCCATAGCCATACTTTGAGAAGAATTTCGGCACTTGGAAGGGGTGCTTTGGCCACTAGACCCAACTACAAGGCCAAGTAGCCATACTTCACGAGGAGCTTTACTGTAGGTCCTAATCTTAAACATATCAAGAATTTTGTACTTACAAATTTATGAATAGCATGCTATAGAAGTAGTTGTTGGTGGGTTTTATGCTTGCATTGATTTCAGGCATGGCCGGCAAGCGGGCATGTATTTATATATGTTGTTGTACTTATTGTGTATATTTAATTTCATCAATTAAATACGAGGAATTGCGGCATTAGTAGTTGCATTTCGTAAGCAATTATGTGAAAAAGGATGGTCCAACTATTGCTTTTTTTAACAAGTGTTTGTCACAGAGGGTTAGATAGATGAAAAATGTGTACCTTGTCGTGAGCTAGCACAACATTGCCACCAATGTTTCATAAGTTTTAAGTGTCCAACTCTCTCGACATTGAACTTTTGACCCAACCATTCCATTCATTATTGTTGCTTAAACCCGAAGGATATGTAGTATCTATAAAGGATGCTATTCTAATCCTTAATGTAGCTGAACATGAACATACATGTCCTAAGCTACAATCTCAATGCTATTGCTCGTTCTAACATTGTCTAAAAGCTCATATCTCTAACATATAATCATAATAGGGTAGATTCTAGAATGTTCTATAATTAGACATTAAAATATAGATATTTCAATGGTGCGTGTAATGGAAGCTACTAGACTGTTCTCGGGTCTTCAATCGCCAACACAAATATGAACGCATGGCAGAATCGTACATTTCCTTTATGGAGAGCTGATGATAGACAGAAAGCACCATGGTGGCAATACCCCGCCATAGCACGCCTCTTCCGCTTAGCAGGGCTATTGAGATAGAGTTCCATGATGACACATAACACATTATGGATTGCTCTGACATAAAATTTTTGGATTATTTTTTATGTATTGAACAACTTTTATTGTCAATTGCAATAAGAATCGCCACAATAAATACTTGGCAAGATTGGTGAGATGCTTCTTTGCTATATAATTATTTTAAAGCCCATCCTAGTAGTACCCTGGCAGTTAGACCTTTGGTTTGGCTTTCGACCACCATAGGTGTTCAAATCCCTCCAGCTACCAGTGGATGGGCGAAGTGGTTGAGTGCAAGTCTTATCGTGCAATGTGTGTCCCAAATAAAGACAACAACAAATATATTACTACTTGAAGGAAAAACCTTGGTAGTAATAAGCATGCTGACAAATTGTACAATTGGCAGTATAGAACACGTTCGTACTATAATTTCAATAGAACGGTCGTTCTATGCCAAGTATGCGGCTTGTACTAGTACTAGAATAATATTTAGAAATCCAGGGGTATGCCAAAATTTGTACTAGTACTAGAATAATATTTGGCAACCCAGGGAACATGGCAGTGCTTGGCAATAGAAGATACTCTAAAGCCACAATATTCTATGCTATATTCTTTTACTACATGTATATTTGAATTTGATAAATACAATGGGTTTTTTGCACTTGTTCTTTTACTACATGTATATTTGAATTTGATAAATATAATAGGTTTTCATCAACAAAGACAAATGCAGTGTTTGCTTATGTTTCAATATACATTTACATGCATTCCAAAACCAGTTGTTACATTGGTTGCACTATATTTGCAAGTTTGAGATGCAATTTTGAGAACTAATAGGCAAGGTTCATGGTTTCTTTGTTTCATTTTAAAGATGAAAAAACAAAAAGCATCTGCATAAACAATGTTACAAAATGCATATCAATACATGGCAAGTTTGATCCTTTCTGCAAGGCCTAACTAAAATGTCAAATGCCATTTCATAATCTATGTCTTTATGACATTCTAAATAAAATTTCTTGAAATAAAGTCACAAACCTTAAGCTTAAGCATCACGCTGTTATTGTGCTTGAATATATATACGCATAGAAAAATCTGTAAAAATTAAAAGAAAGATCATCAAGTTTCGTTAGGCAAAAGGGCACTAAACAAAACTTACCCTAGCAAAGACGTAGCATAGAATCGCAAAGCTCCATTTCCATTCAGAGACACACACATATTTAGCTAGAAAATTTGTAAGTTCTTACGACCACTTGAAGAAAAAATTGTGCGATGGATCAAATATAAACCCATAAATACTTTCTTAGATGGATGAAGACACAAACCCGGTAGATCTTTGCTTACAAAGCAATATGGACTGAAAGAGAATAGAATAGAATTGTTTTTATCATCCACGGAGACCAATGGGTCTATGGGACCCAATACAAAAAGCTTGGCCGATCACATTCTTGCCTTGGATTAAAAACCCCGCCAGAAGGGTTTTGAGGAAAACCGATGGCGACAATACGGAGGCTGGCGACAACGATAAATGGTTGGCCGGGGCATGTCACGAGCCCTCAAAGTCCGATTACTTCACGAATGTATGATCAGAATTAGCGCCAGAAGTCGTGCCGGTATCATGTGTGGCGGCTCCTTCGAAGAGGTCAATCAAGCGGAGCACGGCGTGTCAGAGATCGATCATATCTTGGGCGGCTACGGAAGAGATGTGACACTCAACCTCAACGGCTCGTCGCGTAGCGACAAACCCTATCTGTGCGTGGCTCTCAATCCGACCGACTGTCTCAATCAGGAGATGGTGGGCACTGTCGTAATGGGGCTGATATGCCCGCTCGTGGGCGGCATGTGAATGTAGGTAGCGCTATGGGTCTCGATTCTAATGTAGGATTTATGTGCTGCTTGTTATGTGTGATGTTTTTGACTTGCTCGAGTATTCGGAATCCCAAAGCTTGCCGGAGAAAACAAGCATCAAAGTAACATCTGTTGCCGCCGATGCGCCTCTGTTTACCCGGATGCACATGTGCTCCCGGACATTCCATCGAGTTAGCCGCGCACTCTTTATCCTTCAACAATTCTTGAGTCGTTGTGGTCCCATTGCCCTTTGCATAAGCCAAGTCGCGGTAGATGATCATCATCCATATTTACCACCTTGGAAATAGGCGATGTGTCTATCAAGGGCCATTTGAAGTGGCGAGGAAACCTGTCTCCTGCAATAAAATTTGATATGGGACCGTGGATTTCCTCCAAGTGCAGGTGCTAAGAGCCTCTGCACTTTTGTTCTAAGTGGCTCCAAGTAGCAAGGGACACCACTGGGCCCTTAGACTTCAACCCCAGGTACAAAGAGCGGGCTCTACCAATACCGAGCGGATGTGCCCAGTGTCCCCAATCATATAGTACGCTCTGCGTGGTTATTGTTGCGCATTTGCATAAAGTGCTTTCGGCTGCTACACGCAATCTTGGAAGTGTCGGCCTTAGTGTAGAAGGAAACTCCACCCCGGATACTTGTAGGTGGGTGTCACCTCCACTTGTTGCCCTCGATAAGTGAATGAAGGGGCCTTGGATGGCTGATGATGAGATTAGGACCACCTTAGTCTTGGCGGATTGATGTTCATGTCCGTGGCCCGGCGAGAATGTATCCGAGCATCTAGGTGAGGGCGCATATAAATGCGAAGTGTGAGCTAAGAGGTCAACATCGATGCGCATAGATGAGTTACTGAGGACTGATGCAAAAAGTTGGTCCGCCACCCCCATTGTCCATGGGCGGGGTTCCAAGGCGGTCAGTATGCGGACCAAACAATGTTGGGAAAGAGGGACATCCTGGCGGACCCCAATCGCTAGTGAATGGTTGTCCCTCATCCGCATCGGCACGAACAACTCATTACAACCAGTATACCGCATTTTGCATATCCACAGGGAACCGGATTTACAATCTTTTTCCATAACTTTTCCGAGTACGATTGTCAAAAGCCCGCCAAAGTCAACAAAGCAACAATACGAGGTCCCAGCCGGTTTTACGCTATCCTTAACAAAGTCCCTCGAAATGTTGAAGATATGATCAATGGTTGAATCCTGGAAGTGCGAACCCCGCTTGCGTGAGAGCTTCGACACACCGGGTGCTTCGCCCACAGTCAAGTTGTTGCTCAATAATGCCAGTAGCGTTTGGCAAACACCGGCCGACCATGATTGTTCGATAATTGGTGGACTATGTGGATCTCACCTTGTAAATGGGGACAACTGCACTTTGTGTGGTCCCGCTGGCGGGGAATCCTTCTGCAGCACTTTGTTGAACATAGTGGTTGGGACCGGGTACCAGAGCTCCCGTTCCTTGAGCAACTCTGCGCGCATACCATCGGTCCGTTGCTTTCCCATTGGCCAAATCTTTGCGGATCACGGGTAACATCGGCCCTCTGTGATTTCTAATGTCGGACCATGTTGTGGGGGGTATGAGTGCGGCGTGTCCCTTGAGGATCATAGAGTTCTTTGCAAGTATTGTTCCCCCTTGCTCATGAGTGATGTTCCCGGGCCGGGCTGGCTACGAAGAACCTTGCGCCAAAAGGGTTCTAGGATGGCTTTTCCAACATGTAAAACATTTTCCCTTTGATGGCGTGCAATGTGCGGGAGATTTCTTTGCCTTCAAGAAAGCGACGACGTGTGTGGTGGCATGTGGCGCATTGCGGGATCCGCGTGATGCGGCGGGCCGCATTTGTATTCCTTACACTTTCGACATCAAACCCCGGGACTGGGGGAATGTTGCGAGTCCCCGTGGACACTTCGGGCATGTTATCCCAAAACATCTTTTGTGGCGGTACAAGGAGCTCAATGACTGATTCGGTTTCTTTGCTCTAGCATGGGGGCCCGCAAAATTCACGAAAGGTCATCTATAAGCATATCGGCGATAATCCAGCACATGCGCTCATAATCCAATCATAGCGAGTCACGAGGAGCTGCCATAGAAAGGGGTTCTAGCGGCACGCCAAGCCAACTCCAAGTAGAGTGGAAGGTGATGGAGTGGGTCTCTCCTCATCTCTCGTATGCGTGCCTACCGAAAGTGGTTGATCAAATGTACATCCCGCTTAGCGACTAATAGATAGTCCACCACACTAGATCCTCCACCACGATTCTCTTGTCCGGGGTGCACTTACGAGGAGGAAGGCCATTGTGCCAAAGCCATTACAAATTACCAAGTCAAAGACACCACATAGTAGAAACAAGCTACAAAGCCTTAAGCGTGACGACTATCATCCGATGTTATGGGTTGCCGCCTCTGCGCGGGCGCCGGGTAGAATTTATCTGAGCCAAAGGATCAAGTCTCATGGCTGCTCTACTCTCGTCCCAGGTGCATTGAAGTCCCCAAGAAGTACCACACTACCCAACTGTCTATGTTTAACGTATGTCATCATATAGATCGACATATGGAGCTACACATCAGTGGGCATGGTAAAAGTTGCTTGCGCATGTGGAGTAGCAAGCGACCAAGAAGAGGGTTGCCACTACAATTCGCACCCCGCACTCCACAAGTAAAGGTTGTATGCGTGGCTCTGCGTATGGCTGAAGATCGGTGAAATGTTGATAGCCTAGAAGATCAGGTGGCCTGTGTCCTGCGTGCTCCCCATGTCTCCATGAGGAAGATGAGATCCGTATCTGCAGCAACAGAAGTTGAGACTATCCCCTTCGCCATGGAAACCGACAATTCTAGGAGACCACCAAGGCATATTCCTATTTGTTAGTAGCAGAGGTACGCGGTATTGAGTTGTAAAAGAGTGTAGCTGCAGCGCATCGAAGCCATGGACAAGAGTGAGCGAGGGGCTGGGGCGCAGAAGCGAGGAGCTGGGTGGTATATGACTCAGGAGTAGTGGCAGTGGGAGGAAGGATGGATGGATGGAATGGAGCCCGGGCCCAGGAATGCCTCGAACTCCTTGACGGATGCCTCGAACCTTGGTGAGCTCCGCCTGCGAGGACTCTTGTTGCAGAGGTGAGGTCTCGGTCCACATACAAGGATGTTCCCTTCAATTTGTTTGGCCAGCGTTATATCTTGCATATCCGCTCATTGTGAATATGACAATACGGTTGTAGGCGTAACGTCACCGAAGCACCATGACGGGCTGGATCGAGCAATAATGTATAGGCCTAGGCAATGTCATACGATTCATGATCTGCATCTGGAGGCGGTGAATGAGATTCTCTCCCTCTTCTTCCGGCAGGCCACGGATCACCAAATTATGACCTCTCCGTCTGCGTTCACTAAGCTCACGTGGATCAACGTTTGCTGGGACACCATGTACCGACTGCTGTTTGTGAGTTGAAGGCGTTGTCCGGTGTCCATGAACGGGGAGGGTCTGTTGGCATGGAGGGCATGGGGAAGTAGGGCGTCGTGGTGCCCCCCAGACCGACCGCGCATGGGAGCTTGAGCATGGGTGGCAGCTGAGGTGCCTGAGATTGCCTCCACCTTCACGGCCGAGAGCTCGACTCCTCGCTGGAATTGTTTTACGCTCTAGCTTTCGTATACACAATTTTGCAAGGCCTCGTGTGCATTGGCATGGAGTCCTTTCCCCTGTTGGATTGTAGCTTCTCGTGAGCTTTCGTGGTGCCTCTTGTTTGAACAAGGGAATGTTCCAACCTGTATCCTAGAGGCAACCACATCATCCCGATGTTCCTGGGTTCACCTAGATTATGGGGTATGAAACATGTGAGTGCACCAAATGGGTTTTTTATTGCCTCTCTCTGTAACCGTATATGTAAGAAAAATATAAGGTTTTTATAGTTTGAATGTCGTAATGGATACCAAAGGGAGTGTGATGGCTGTTGTTCAATTTGTATTCACACCGTAAGGATCCGCTCATTTTGGTGAGCTTCTCATTTGGGGATTCTGTGATAATATGATATGACTATGATAATATATAGTATATATATAAAAAATAATAGAGATATCGTATATGTATGGAAGGGGTTGTCAAGTAAATGTGTTTTGGGCAAGTAATTATATGATACGGGTTGCATTCTTTTACAAATAATGTAGTCGTATACAAAGGGTTTTTCATATGGAACTGTCGTATACAATGGGTTTTTTGGCAACCTAAGGAACGCACATGGCATATATACGTATAATAGAGGTGAATCCCCTGGGCCCCTTGGAACGACGCTCTTGTTTCTTGATGGAAATCTGTCCTGGTATCAAACTTAACAAAACCCTTCACTCTCTTGCATCTATCTGCAGAAACTCCAATCTATTCGGAGTTGAGATTGCTGCTTCCAAATGCCCTGCTTGCCACTGCTTGTCGCAGAGTAACAGAGATCCACTGGCGGACCACATAGCCTTGCCATATGTGCCGCCATTGAAAATTTTATGGATATCTGTTTTTCTATTTTCCCCCCCGGACAAAATCAAGGACGTGGCAACAAACTAGCAAGGGAATCTAAGAAATATTCTAGAAGCATCTTGCCTATAAGAATTATATAGTTTAGATATAGAAGAATGTCAAGCCTCTTGAGTGGCAAAAATGTAGAGAAGAATATCGCTTGTTGCCCTTTCTTTTCAGCAGGCAATTGCAGAGGGCCTCATTATTCTGATGAGCTTAGCAGGAATACCATATTTGAAGCATGGCCTCTTACGTTTTAAGCTCTGAGGTGCCCTTGTACTAGTCTTTGCTAGAATAATATTTGGCAACCTGAGAGTGTGCCAATCTTGGCATATCTTCCATATCTTGGCATATCTACTCTTGCACATCTTGGCATCTAATGTTGGAACTTCAATTAAAAGGTAGCTTGGGACATCTATTCTTACTGTTGGAAATTTAGTTAAGATTGGAGGCACATGATGATCAAAAGTCAAATATCACAAGGATTTTGGTTGGCATCATTTTGTAAGTCGCATGAATAGTGTGATGTTAGAAAGGGCCCATACAAAAAAAGGGCACAAGTACACAATATGGAACTGATATAAGGACAACTCCAAAGGAAAGGAACAAAATACAGAGGCATCAATAGAGAGGAGGACAACTAATATGAATCTGATCTTGCATCCAATGAGGTGCAACTAACTACTTGGCCTGGCAATTCAAAAAAAAAAAATCTAGTGCTATAACAACCAAGTATCATGTGAGTCACTGCCCTTTCAGTCAAACCATCATTGTCTTTCTTAATGGCACTGATTAGAAAGCTTTCTAGACAAAATTAATATATTGTAATGTCACTTTGTTGCTTTTTTTATTTTATTTTTATGAATACAAAAACAAAATTAGATATGCTATTATAAAACATGCTTGTAAATGAAGCCACATACTCACATATGTGAACTCAAGCTTAAATCCAAAGTGCACGTGAATTTTAGGCAAGATTGCAAACAACTTATGTGCAAATCAAGATTGGAAGAATTGATGTGGGAATGAAAGGCTTTCTATCATATTTTGAGTTATTCAAATTTTGGGCAGTGGAAAACTAAAGAATTGAGGATATCGCCTAAAATACCATAAAAGATAATGCATGGTATTGCCTATTGCTACCAAAAGTGAAGAGTAAGGGAATGCCTCTTATTGATATAAAAGGAAAAAATGCAAAAAGTATAAAGAATACCTTTGAAGAACATGGTTCTAAGCCTACAACAAAGGAAGTTCTTGCCTCAAATATAGTGCAACACGACCCCGCCTTTTCTTGCATCCATTGCTTGAGTCCCAATTTGCTTTGATATATGAATGTTTTGCTCAATCCTATCCATTCAAAAAAGGCATATACCCAAGCATATCCAAAAGCCAATCACCACAACCGTCCATCACAAATTAAGATGGGGTCAAATCCCCATTTCCACGTCACCCAAAGGTTGAGGTCAATCTGAAAATAAGGTCAATCTGTTACATACATGCACCTGCACGCCAGCCCACCTCACAATCTCCACAAGGTACAGCAGCTCCATTGCACCCGATAAGTGAGCTTCCTTGCGTGGTCTGGCCATACTTTCCACAAAGAATGACAAACAAAGAGCATAACGGGAAGCACCGGGGAGTTGAACCCCTCACCGACAAAACCGGCACCTCGATGCCTGCTTTCCACCATAATGGAGCTCCCCAAAGGGCTCCCCATTATGGCAGGGGGCTAGTCCCGTGCAAATGCTCAAATATACAAATGCATATGCAATAACAATTCAGTGACACCTTTTTAAATTTCAACATGCACAATTCATGCTCCATGCAGACTATGCAATGCAACTACAGGAAAAAAACAGCAGCATGAAATTGTTCAAAGTTCAATGACACAGCAGTTCACATCAGTTGGTTGTCTGTGCATGCCTCCTCGCAAGCCTGTCCTATGCCTATGAACTTGTTAGAGGCACAACACATGAGAAGGGAATTGCAAGAGCCTAAGAATCAACCTGTCAATATGCCTGAGTTCCCGCAGCAACAACGCCCCCGCCAAGTTCATATGACTCCTAAGAGCTTGCCTTTCCCTTGTAGACACCAAGAACCTCATCCCACTCCATAGTCCCAATCGTCTCTTCTAGCTCATGGAAAAGACGACCCAACCGTTAGCAAGGGTGTTTATGTTTACAACGCTAGTGAGTAGCTCGGATGCCACATGGCATGTTCCCGCATCCGTAGATGCTATACTAGGATGTGGTAGGCCATTGGAGATCGGGATTTTCTATAGAAGGGGCTTGGGGATAGCGTGTCGAGGCAATGCGTGTTCGGGAGGCCTATCAGGAGGTGCAGGGAATTCAGCCACTTGTTGTTGCCCATTGTCAGACAATGGCACATGCATACCCCTCATGCATGTGAGGTCAGTACTCCAAGGCTGCAGCAACAAAAGACATACAAACATAGCAAACATGTTAAAAAAACTCAAACAATGGAACATGCCATCAATTAATAGCCATTGTGTAATCAGCACAATCCAAGGAGATGTAATCGGGTTGCTCGGACGTCCCTTCCATCGTGCTTGAATTCCTCCCTCAAAGAATGTCCACGAAACCCTCATCCCCATCTCTAGGACTGGGGACATCAACATAGTATCTCTTCCGTGCCTTACCCATTCGCTCCACGGGTTGCATACCTACAGGGACATTGAATATCACACATCGTACGTCACTAGGCATGGCTTGCGAGGGATTAAGAGTCATTCTCCATCTTTGCCTTCACCCGACTCCCAAATAAAAGTACAGTTAGTAGGCAAGATCCATTGACTAGAGAGAATGAACTTTCCGGTCCTCAAAGATCCCAGGCATACGATTATTGTTTTAGGGAAGCGGAGACATATCCGCTTTCTACCATGGTATTTAACAAAGTGATGGGCCCCGTGCAACAAGTTTTGTTATCCAACACAACGACACTCTTCAGGTCACTCCCGCACCATGAAGCGGAGATAGAGGTCCTTCCCCATCTCGTCGGCCTCTCCGATAGCGTTATGTGGGCAAACTTTGAAGTGGACTTTACCAAGGTCCTTCAAGCAATATCCCACCAACCCCTCAAAACAATGCATCCTTGTATTCTTAAGAGCCTTGCATATCAGAAGGATCCCTGCCGGCCTTTGAGATCCCCACCCAAAAAACCTCTTGATGGCAGCATTCACGGCACGAGGAAGGAAGGAAGGAAGGAAGGAAGGTATTTTTATCGTCCACGAGGAGTCTTCAACGTGCTCCTCAGCACCCCCTGGCAGTGCAGTGCAAGTGATCCAGGTCTAATCCCCTTTCAAGGGCTACAGCCCCAGCAACAGTCTGGGTCTTCAAAAAATCCACAAGTTTGTGAAACATGGCAAGGGGAACATCAGTCCCAGCATAACCCAGAGTAAGGCTGACATCCAACAGCCCGGTGCCCTCATCCTCACCCTCTACTGTATCCCTACCCTTGGACGTGCCCTCCCTATCCCCCATAGAGAAAGCATCCTCAACACAAGGGAATTTAGCTTCAGGAGCCAAGGTTTGTTTCCTACATCTAGCTGCCCTCTTCAGCATGTTATCTGAGTTGCCGAATACTACAGCCGAAAGAAGACGTCCACTGCAGCAGCAAGACCACAAGCACAAGACGCAGGTATAACCAGAGCAAAGATGAAGGCGAGTTCAAAAGGCTTGGCAAGAACAGCCGATACACAGCACATAAATACCCGGCACTCCCACACGACATCGCCACGAACCAACAACAGACTAACCTCATACTCCCACAGGACATGTCGACGGACTCCAAAGCTCTGACCGAAACTGCCTCTCGTCTGCTCCATCCGCTCCACGGGGACGCGAAGCCATCGCCACCACTGCCCTTCTAAAAATTACAGGTTTCAGACCTAACCCAATCGACCACTGGAATAACAAAACCTATTTACTGACGTCAGCATTATAACAATTTGCCCTACAAATACATCCCAAAACCTTACAAAATCTTAAGTTATAACATGCCCAAACAACAATTGCAGAACTTAATAGCCAAGAAAGTGTGTAAACAAAATTGAGAATGCCGAGTAGCCACATAGACTATAATCGATCTAACGTAGTTGCGCCTTTTATGAAACGGGTAAAATTGTGTGACAAATTTGCTCAGAAAAGGATTCAAATAGCTCTTACCTAAACCATGATTGCACCTTGATCAAATTCGAATGTATAACAATCAATATTGAAAATTTGTTGTTGCTACTCGCCTTATCATTTGCCATGAGCCTTCGTGACTCTATTTTCGGTCTCTAAAAGAAAGGTTATGCAAGATTGGAAAAGCGTAAGATATACCTCTATGTGGCAAAATTTTCCATCATTGCCTCTCGAATAGCATCTTTGCCATTCAAATGCCCGATTAGGGGCGATATTCCAAGAATGCACTTTAAGTAAAAGGCATGTAATCCGGATCAATGACAAGGCACAACCGAAATTATGGAAGCCATATGAAAAACAAAAGCATGATCTTCTTCCTCGCTTATCCACCCAAAGAAGCCATAATCCCCGCCATAGCCCCATTAAAAAATATGACTAGAAGGAAAGAAGAAAAGGTGTTTTTCCTCGATTTTTAGAATTTTCTTAGTTGTAGATGGTAATTTTTATAGATCTAATCGTAGAAAATAAGTTTAGATGACGGATAAGGAACGTGGATAGCCTAGAATTGCAAGAATTGTTGTAGGCGGGTTAGGCAAGCCTCGCTAAAATGACAAATATGTTTCTATACCACAACATTTAAGTCCTAAAAGCCCCAACTTCAAGAACAACGTCCATCTTCCAACTATTATAACAAATTGTGTCCGCACATGTCAACATGGTAAAGTTGCTTGGCAATAAAAGAGACTTTGAAGCCACAATATTCTATGCTAAAGCATAAAACAAAGCTTGCTAGTATCAAAGATCATCTAGAAAGCAAAAAATTTGAGCTAGACAATGCAAAAAAGGAAGAAAAGTTTGAAGATCTATAAAACAAAGAGAGCAACCAAAATCCATAGTTGCTAGAGCTGGCTAAAGTGAACCATTAATTTGTAAAAATATGTCATGGAGGTGGCGTTTGTCAAGAAGCCAACCTCTGTAAATAATTGTATTGTATTCAAAAAAAATGTCATTGAAGGTGGCGTATGTCAAAGAAGCCAACCTCAACAAATAATTGTCTTCAAAAAATATAATAGTCTATGTCACGAAGGTGGCATAACCTGATATCTAAGTTTATATGTACAGAAGAATAATGCCAAGTCTCTTGAGTGGCAAATAAATGTAGAGAAGAATGTCCCTTGTTGCCCTTTTCTTTTCAGCAGGCAATTGCAGAGGGCCTCACTGTTCTGATGAGCTTAGCAGGAACACCGTATTTGAAGCATGGCCTCTTACGTTTTAAGCTCTTCTGAGGCGCCCTTGTACTAGTACTAGAATAATATTTGGCAACCCAGGGGTGTGCCAAAATTTGCTGCACAGATATCCTTTCCTCCGGATCAGGCTGCAACATAGCCAAAACAAGGCTCTTTGCTTCCTCTGACACCAACCCAACTGGCCAATGCAAGTGTGAGGCAGCCAAATCCTCGCCATGAAGCAGTTCTTCGTGAATTTGCGCAGTTTCTAGACTTGAGAAGTGATATCTCCCAGTAAGCGCCTGATAGAGGATCAAACCCAGACCCCATATGTCTATCTCAGTGGAATAATATCCCTGCACAACCTCTGGAGCCAAATATCTTGGTGTTCCGACTCTGGATGTAAAACTGGGAGCAGAACCTGAAAAACGATCCGATATGCCGAAATCCGAAACCCTAACATCATAGGGCTTTGCTGCTGAGGTCACAAGAACGTTGCCTGGCTTCAGATCCCGGTGGATGATACCCTTTTGATGAAGATCCTGTATAGCTAGAGCAAGATTTCGAATAAGAAGAGCCGCTTCCTTTTCGCATAGCCTGCCTTTCTTGGCGATTACATCAAGCAAGCTACATTCGCACAATTCCATGATCAAGTGCCAGAATCCCTCGTCTTTGATTACTTCGTGTATATGCACTACGCCAGGGCTGCTGGCTAATTTCTGCATGATCTCCATTTCCTTGATCGGCTCTGTGTCTCCTACCCAGATGATTTTGCAAGCAAACTCTTTCTTACCTCCTCTTTTTACTTCTGCAGAGAAAAACCGTAGCTTGGCCACCCTCGCCGATTTCCTTAAGCATATCATAGCTCTCCAAAAGATTGGGAAATAAAGCAGAGTAAGTGTAGTTGAGAAGCTCTTCATCTGTCTCCTGCGTCTCCGTCTCCATACTCAGAATTCTGTAATGCCAACACAATGCAAATGCAGACATTCTTATACCTCTGTAATTGTGTCTGACTCTGCACTTTCCGTGTTCTAAAATATCAGTTCTATTCCTGGCTTTCGGGAAAAAGGCAAGATCTAAATTAGGAAAAAGCCCAGATATTTGTCTGCTGTCCGTCGGATGTTGGCACGATCCCAAAGCCAACTATCCGGCCCGTTGATGCACAAACACATTAACATGCTCGCAGAAACAGAAGCAGAAAGTAACACAGGGTTGGTGGCATTTAGAATATGACGAATTCCTTGGAAACACAGGAATGCTTCACAAAGTTTCGACGATGTATCTTATATTACACAATCTGCTGCAGTTTCTATTGATGAAATGCTTATGGGGCCATTGGGTTTTAGCATCGATCAGCTGATCTTCTTCTTTTTTAATAACTTTAACATTATTGTCATTCATTCTCATACTTATGTTCTATCTATTTATTGAGCAGGAGCTTGCAGGTTTGAGTGTTGCTTCACCTATTTCAGAGCTATTACATACTTATAACTATGTAAATATCGTTGAATTATTCTATCTTTCACGGCTCAGCACTTGATAGTACCTTGTCTCCAGTAGGCACTTGCCTTTACAATCTTATTTTGTGTCCAACTCGCTTTGGCATTTCACAGGTGTATCCTGTAGCTGAATATAAACGTGTCCTTGTACTATGTGGTCCCTGGAACAATGGCGGGGATGGATTGGTTGCAGCTCGGCATCTTCATCATTTTGGTTACAAGCCATGCATATGTTACCCCAAACAAACTGGAAAATCATGATATGCAGGCCTTGTCACACAAGTAAGTTCTCATTTTGGTTCTCAATGCACATTCCATGTTTCGAGCAGAATAAACCATTGAAGGTCTTTTAATTCTCATGGCTTTAAAGTAGATATCATTATGTCTTCAACTTGACTTTGAAGTGCAAAAGATAGCTATGACTGCCTAGTATTACTATATCCACTGAACTGGCATATAGCAGGAAAGGAAAGTTCCCACAAGTGAATGTACATAGAAATCGAAACGGGAGGAAGGATAAAAATGTTCTCCTTCTTTTCACCTTCTCTGGATTTAATTTGAATTGGAAACAAAAATTATTTACTTTGTCGTGGAAATCTCCTAAAACTTATAATTTGTTATTTTATGAAGTATATAAGAGATGCCTTGCTTTTGTTACCTGATCATTTCTGCTGAGGTCAACCAGTTCGATGACACTAATCATAAGAAAGAGCTAGATGACAGTAAGTTTGGTCATGGCCATAAAATTTGGATTCCGATTCCTACTTGAGCAAGGAGGTCGAGTATGAACAGGAATTTGAGCTTTAAAACCTTGGGTGCTGATAACTTATAATACACTTGCAGCATGTGAAGACATGCAACACAGTTGGATAAAGTCAATACTTTTATGTTTATGTTCACGAAATTTGCACTCAAGAAACCAGCCATTCTAATGTCTTTAGTTTTCAACATTAAAAACCTAAACCTGACAGTTGTACAGGACAAAGTTTGTGTTTTAAGTTTGGTCAATGTGATGTTATGATGAAGAATGCTCAGCACTTATTTTAATAGACTGCCCTTGTTATTTAGATTATTGATAAAACGATTTCTTGGCAGCTGAACAGCTTATCAGTCCCTTTTATATCAGTCGAGGAGTTGCCACACAATCTTTCTTTAAAGTTTGACACGTTATCGATGCTATATTTGTGTTTTCATTTAAAGGTATGTGAATTCACAATAGTGTTATTAAGGGAAAGAGCTTGCCAATATTGATTTACTGCTTGTACTTTCAACTCCATTTTTCCTATGCATCTGTCCTGCATGGTGTAATCTGCAAAATACTATTGACATTGGGAATTAGTTTCTTAACTTGAAATCAGCGATCTTGCCTTTGTAAGGCCTATTTACATTGGTTCTGCAACACTATCATGCTTTCTCATTGTGGAAGATGCCTCTGCCTTTTAATTTTGTGCTGTTTATGGTAGATGTTTCTATGCATAAGTCAAGAATGGAAGTGCTTGTAATGTTTCACAATAACTCTCCCAGTGGAAACTGGTGTCTTATCTGATCTTAGCATTTCATGATGAGCATGTCCTTTCTTAGCTTAAGGATCTTCAGCTTAAAATAGGGGATAAAAAAATGGTGCAGAGTTCGGAATTGTTTCTATTCTTGCTTTTGTTTATTTAGTTCTTCAACATGGAGTCTACTATTTTAGAGATATCTAGACGTTAGCAAGCTCAAATGCCCATTTTGCAGTGCCAACTTGGATATGGGCTTATTTAGCTCTTCAACATAGAGTCCAATATCTAGAGATATATAAACTTAACAAGCTCAAATGCCTATTTGCATGGAGCAGTATCTTGGATATAGTTTTATTCTGGATTTGGGAACCACAACCCGGTAGACTAGGGACTATATGTCCACTGAAATAACTTGATAAATATGCCCTGCCTTGCCTGTTTTTACTGATAGATATTTGCAGGTGAACCACGCCCCCTATTTGGTGGGCTCATTAAGCTGCTAATTGAGACACCATGCGTGGTCTCAGTTGATGTCCCTTCTGGTTGGCATGTTGAAGATGGTGATGTAAATGACACAAAGTGCAATCCAGAAATGCTGGTTAGTTTGTTTATGCATAAGTCAAGAATGGAAGTGCTTGTAATGTTTCACAATAACTCTCCCAGTGGAAACTGGTGTCTTATCTGATCTTAGCACTTCATGACGAGCATGTCCTTTCTTAGCTTTAGGATCTTCTTTGTCCTGATGTGTAGTTGGAGAGATACAGCTTAAAATAGGGGATAAAAAGATGGTGCAGAGTTCGGAATTGTTTCTATTCTTGCTTTCGTTTATTTAGTTCTTCAACATAGTCTACTATTTTAGAGATATCTAGACATTAGCAAGCTCAAATGCCCATTTTGCAGTGCCAACTTGGATATGGGCTTATTTAGTTCTTCAACATAGAGTCCAAAATTTAGAGATATATTAACTTAACAAGCTCAAATGCCAATTTGCATGGAGCAGTATCTTGGATATACTCTTATTCTGGATTTGGCAACCACAACCCGGTAGAGTAGGGACTGTATGTCCACTGAAATAACGTGATAAATATGCACTGCCTTGCCTGTTTTTACTGATAGATATTTGCAGGTGAACCACGCCCCCCATTTGATGGGCTCATTAAGCTGCTAGTTGAGACATCAGAAATACTGGTTAGTTTGTTTATGTGCCAGAGATAATTTTTGGTAATACGAAAAAATAGTTTTGTAATGGTTATCTGGCAATTAGATTTATATATGATGCTACATTAATGCTAGGTTTCATAGACTGCACCAAAACTATTTGCAAAATCATTCAGAGGTCCTCATCATTTTTTAGGAGGCAGGTTTGTGCCGCCTGCTACCGTTGAAAAGTTCAGTTTGAAGCTACCTCAATATCCGGGTACATCACACTGTGTACGGATTAGAAAGCCCACGGACATTGATGTTGCTGCACTCAGGAAAAATTATGTTGGTGCATATTTGCTTGAGGAGCATGTGGAAAAGGATCCAATGTTGCAACATGTATTTCAACATTGGCAGTTTCAAGACATTGCCAAAACATGTATTTCAACATTGGCAGTTTCGAGTGTGGTTTGAAGAAGTCGTTGCTGCTGGTGTTTCAGAACCCAATTTTACAAAACGTCCACTATCACTTGACAAAATGCCATTTGTAGTAGTTAAGTACCTCAACAAAAGGTTGAAACAAGAGTAAGGAAGACTTCTAGTTTAGGCTCGAAATGCCACGTTCAAAAGTTGTGAGGGTGAATGCTAGAATCTTAGATATTGTGGCTATGTGGTTTTAGATATGGAGCTTACAAGAATTACATACAAGCATTGGAAGATTACAAACTACTAGACAACAAATTTTGAGTTGCAAGAACAATAATATCTTTATCCAATGCGCCACTTATGAATGAATTGCCCATTGTGCTTAGAAAGGAAACAACATAAAACATAGAGCAAGTTTGGAAGTCAAAGGACGTCTCTTAGAGAACACCAATATACCCATCTTTTATTCTCCCCATTCTATCTTTTGTTTGGGAAAGAATGAAAAATCAAGAGAGAAAGTGAGATGGCAAATGATACTCAGTTTGTTAGATTTACATACACACGTGATATAAATGTCGCTCTTTGCACGTATTTAACGGTAAGCTTTTGTAGCCTTCAATGACGTGGATATATGCATGTATAGAGTTCCATGATGACACATAGCACATTATGTATTGATATGATATAAACATTTGGGTTGTTCTTTTTATATTGAACATGAATAAGAATCGCCACAATAAAGACTTGGCGATTGGTGATATACTTCCTTGCTATCAAACCATATATAATAGCAAGGAATTATATCACCAATCGCCTACTGTCTGCTGAATAAGGGACTCGTACAAGGGCTGCCATATAACTGGAGAGTAAACCGTGTCCATCCAATCCATAAGGGGGGAGACAAAAAAGAGGTAAGCAATTATAGAACCATTCTAATTGGTAGTGTGTTTGCCAAAATCCTAGGTAGCTTATTGGAAAGAAAAATCGAGGCTTAGGAGCAAAGCCGAGGTAATGACCGAATGTCAAGCGTGGTTTTAGAAGTGATCGTAATACTTTAGACCATGTGCTCACTCTCGAACTCGATAGAAAAGGCCAAGTCACCAAATACTTCCTTGTATGTCGCTTTCATAGATTTCACAAAAGCTTTTGTCTGATTGCTACATAAAAAGAGCTTTATGACCGTGATGGTGCAAATTGATGTTCCCAAACATATTAGAGAGGCCGTCTCGCACGCTTATATGCGTAAGTTTTGATCAAGATTTCTTGGGATCTTGGCCTTGTACAAAAAAGAGCACCATTGGGTAATGCATAAGGTGCCCATTATCTCCAACACTTTTGGAATTTTCATAGATGAATTGGATGATTTGGTTGAGGGCTAGATCTCTTGCGGGGCACAAAATTTAGTAACGTATGTTATCCAATTACTTCTTTTATGCGGATGATGTGGTATTGTTGGCAAGCAATCGAAAAGATTCTTCAAGAACATTTACTTGGTTTAGAGACCTTTTGTGATACGAAAAGTATGAGTGTCAATCTAGCTAAATCTAAAGTCATGATATTTGGAACTAGGGGAAGCGTAAATTTACATACAAAGGGCAGTTTCTAGAGAATGTGGTTGACTACAAATACTTGGGGATAGATATAGCATCCAATTACAAATTTGGAAAAATTGTGTGAAAAGAAGAGTATCGGAGGAAAGGTCACTTTATAGCATCTTTGGCAAAATGTTGCAAGGCATCTCTCCATTGGGGGCTGAAAAGATCTTGTTTAAGACTCTAGTGCAAACGGTTTTACTATATGGTGTACCAATCGGGGGCGAGATTTCCACCCGATTATGGAAGCAATTGGAAGCGGTTCAGAAAATGTTTTTGAAGGAGGAACTAGGCATTTCGCCTCCCAAATCCCGTATGCTATTATGTTGGCGAAGTGGGCATGTTTCCTCTCGAACTTGAAGGTTTGTATCAAGCAATTAATTTCTATAATCGAGTCCGGGGAACAAAATTCGGTCGTTTGTCTCACCGCGTGCCTTGGTGGATTCAGATCAAAGATGGAAAAAGAACATGATGCAATGGGGCTGATAGATGGGGTTTGAATAGTTCAAATTGGCCAACCGAGCAAGGTGAAGCCGGGGTTTTCTTTGGAAAAGCTAGCAATAGAACATCTATGGGCTGAACACGGGAAAAGGATGACTCAATACCGGGCTAAGCGTCAACCATTTGGAGAGTTATGAGTGCCAAAGTTATTTAAAAGCACATATACCAAAAGGCTATAGGCAGGATGATATCGAGATACGAACAAGTTCACATAAGTTGGAAGTGGAGAGGGAAGATGGACAAAGACTCCATTGGAAGGCAGGAAATGTAAGGTATGCAATTGGGGGAACATCAAGATGAACATCATGTATTCTTGCAATGTTTGAATATGTACATATCAGGGGATAAATATGGCATCCAGTGGCGAGACTTTCATTCTTTATTATCTATGCCGCCAATGCTTTTAGGACCTTACTTAAGGGCGGTGGATGCACACCGTTCCTTATTACTTAAGTTGTAAACACTTTGTTCATGTGCTCCATGGTCTCTTGAGGCCCAAGTGAGCAATAGACATAATAATAATAATAATAATCATACATCCAATTTTGAATTATTTTTTCAAAAGAGCTAATTTTTGGGTTTCGGCCTCCACGGAGGTCCACGTGTGAATATTATCGGTGTCATTTTCTTCGGCTGCAAGCAAGCCCTGAATCGAAATCAACGCCCGACTATGGCCATGTGCTGGATCCTGGGATAAACTACGGCGGTGGGCTATAGCGGCTCGACTTTCGGCGCCAACAGAGTCCTTCTTCCTCGGGCGAAGTTTCGAGATCTCGAGGGTCGGTTCAATCCGGTGGCTCGAAAGGAAACTAGAGGAATAGGGGAGGAAGCAACGGATTTGGGTGCGGGGCGAACTGAAGGATAGAAAGCACAGATATAACAAAGAGAAATGTCAATAGAGAGATACATCGCATATCTCCATCGTCCATGGCAAGGTAGGGGGGCCTCAAACTCTCCAATTTGAGAAGGGCAAGCGGAGCTTGGAAGTTTGACCGCTAGAATCGATTTTTTTCAGAGTCTAATCTTGAGTATTTATTCCTTTTTTCTTGGTAACTTATTCTTCTGCAATTTCAACCTGCCTATTCAATTTCATTACAGACTGATCTTTGGTCGCTATGTTTTTTGTAGATTAATCATTATTTTTGCAGATCCAACATAATGAATGGTAGAATCGAAGATGGATATGACCTCATCTTGGGAGACTCTGCAAAAAGGAGAGGCCATGGCCCGGGCAATAAGACCAAAGGGCATTTGCCAATGAACACATAGGTGCCCTGGCTACATGGACTCATCTTTCTGGAACAAATTTGTGAAGGTTTATTAAAGCGAAATAGACTAAGGTAGGGCATGTTTTTGTGCAAGATTAGACCGTTGTTGGGCACCTAAATCGCAACAGATCCTCTTTGGGCTTTGAGCTACAAAGGAGCAGTTCAATTATGAATGTTCCAGCCAATTCAGTCGTTAATGTTTGTTTAAACGCGATCATGAATTCGTGGCTTAACCGACCCGAAGGATGTACGTTCAAAATTTATTAAGATTTTGTGGCTCGTTCTCGCTAAGTATTCATACATAGATCATTTCAATTCCATAGACACCGGCACCGGTCGCGGGAAGGCGGCAGCAGAGTCCGGTGACCTCAAAGATCATCTAAACTCTTTGCAATTGATCATTGGGTTGCCCTTGAGCTATCTGGCGTTCTTCTATGGACAAAGATCCGTGGGTATTTGTTTTTATTTTGTTTTGTTGCAACCAATTTGCGTTTGAATCGCCTCGCCCTTGCAGCTTGATTATTGAGGAAGAGTAAAGCATTTTCAAATCAATTTGTTTTGGCACTTTGGAACTACCAAATATGTTAGGCAGAATTTATTTCAGGAGGAGGAGTAGGAGGAATTTGAGGAGGAGAAAAAAACAAGGTGCAGGGGCATACTGGTCATATGACATTGGTCCCATTTTCTCCCAACAAAGTGGGGATTTGAGAGTGTCCCCAATTGTCTCGTCAGCTGTGATCACATGTCACACGACTACCCTAGAAGAGGAGGATCTCTTTAAGCTCTTTGTGCCTATCTCGTACTAAATGGCCCCACCAGATCTATCGGACGGATTATCTCCCCAATGCACTCAATTTTAAATATCTTCTGCTCCTTAAACCATGAAGAGCAGAAACATATCTTGGCTCAACAACAGCTTATGCTCCAAGGAGACTTGGCGCCAATTCAATTCGGTGAATTCACTACCTTTGTTCTAGCAACTATGGCGCCTAAGAATACTCTTCCATCTTCGTTTCCGGATAGACCGTTTTGGGACTGCTACGCCCCTCTAAATGTGAACTCTAGTAACACCTTCATCCGGAGATCTCAACCATACAAGGAAGACATCTACATCAAAGAAGATATCTTGACCATGAAGAAGCATAATCCGCCCACATACCGCCATTCCAGAGATATTGAATTGAACCCCGAACTCTGTCACTCGAGGCTTGAACATTTGTCTTCACATGCTGTTATCTGTTGGTTTGAAAAGGAGGGAATAATTTTGGGGATTGTTTCCAAATAAATCTGCGCATTATCGAAATCCATCCAAATTTCTTCAATTTACTGGACTCGCTTCCCCTATTTTATTACTGAATTTTGCTCTGAACATGCGGCTGAGCACATTCTCAAAATGGGACACCTTACATATATGGGGTTCAGAGTCAAATTTCAAAAATGGTCATATCAATTTGATCCCATGAAGCCATCTATTCTCATGCACACCGCTTATATCCACCTGCATAATCTCAACCCAGTATTTCGGAAACCCCTGTGCTTAAAATCTATATTTTTCTCAATTGGAGTCTTCATCTCAGTTGAACGCAGACCAAACAGGCCTCCAACTGTCTTTATCCAGCCGGACCTTCTCAAACCTGTCCCTCTTGAACTCACTTTTCAGGATATGTTTGGGACTGATCAATCCTTGCTCTTAAGATGGAATGGGTTGCCCCCTGTTTGTCCTATCTGCAGGAAACGTTTGCACGGTGGAGGAAGATATGCCCCATATCTGGTTCAACAGGTTGTGACAGAGGATACTAGCTCTGATACAGGAGGTTGTGCTCACGATACCATGGTAATCTAAATAGCAACGCAAGGTAAATTCAAAGATGACAGCTCATCAGGGAGAAAATTGCTTTGGCCAATAAAGAATTGGAAGAGACCTTTAAAAATAAGAAATTAGAGTTAGGCCCTGAAGGGGATACTGTAAAGGTTCTAAACAAGAGAGCCATCACTAAGAAGGGTTTTCTTTAATTCATCTGCTATGGTTAAAACATTTGACAAATATAAACCCCGGATTAGGTTCAATATGGTTCAATATGCTAACATGCCCGGAATTATAGTAATTAAGGCTAACATGCCCAAAAGATAAACTAGGGTTTAAAGAAGTGAACTTCTTACAGCTGAAATGGATGCCTCCTTGAAGGTCAACCACACTCAACCAAAAACAGAGTGGGGGGAAATTAGCTTCCCTCTTGTATGCAAGAACAGATTTAAATTGCTACAGGATTCTGCTGATACTACTGACGAAAACCATGACGAAATCATTGGCTTTATAGCCACATCTGAGGATAAGGATTAGGATGGACACCTACAGGATAATGTTCAGAGACTATGACATATCCAGGGAGCTAGATCTCCTTCAATTACTCCACCAACCTCTACCAACTCTCCACCATCTCTGCCCTCTGTGACTGATGATGCCCAAATTGTCGTTGACCTTTCAGTTGACCCCAATACCAGTCATACCTCCATCAACATTGGCCTTTCAAAATCGATTCCACTGGTTCCCCACTCTCACCACACCCCTATCATTGATCTTTATGATAAATATGGCAAATCTATTGTGGACTTAGTCAGCAAAATTGCCTTTGAAGCAGTTGATGCTAGCTCATTCAAATCCAAGGCTGCTACCCCTAAAAGCAGTGGACATGATGGCGAGGAGGCTGCTGAGCGAAACCAGGTGAATGACCACTACCCTGTTTGTCTTAGTCCACAGGTAGAACTCCAGACATTCCAAAGATGTAATTGGGAGGAAGAAATTCCATCTTCCATACAAGATGAGCTCTACCCTCTTGTTGAATATGATCTGGTGAAATCCTCATATCAGGAAACTGAGGTCTGTAATATTGAGCGAGGTTTACAGGCTCTGCAGCAGAACTTAGATGTTCTAAATAATACCATTGAATCAGTACAACTGGACTTAATTGTTCCTGATTCAGAGAAAGATCTTAGTTGTAGCTCCTTGCGTGATATCTCTAATATCTCCCTCAGATCTATCAAGAAGAGAATGAAAGGTAGGACACCAGCTAAGTCCCTTGCCAATGAGGAGAGTGCCTCTTATATATATAACACTAGAAGTAAATCCTCACCTCATGGGTTGAGGAAACTCAATTACTGATTGGCTGCCCTTCCCCCTCTTTTCTCCTTTGTTTGCCTATGAGGATTCTAACTTAGAACTTGAGGGGCATTAAGGGGCCCACCAAGAGAAGGCGTTTTATTGCCTCGGTCGGAGACTTCACGGCTGATGTTATTATGATCCAAGAACATAGACTTCCCATTTTTTACTCAGCTAATCTGGGTGAATAGATCAGACCTGGTATGGCCTCTTGTTATATCCTTGCAGATGGTACTAAGGGTGGCCTGGCCAACTTCTATTATAACCAGAAGTTGATCAGTACCTATATCAGCCCTTCCAATAGATGGCTGTGTGTTACTTTACTCATTAAGGATTGCCAGGTGGCATTCACAAACATTTATGCCTCTACTGACCCTTATGAAAAAGAGTCTATGTGGACTGAAATTGATAACTGGATGAGTTTACAACAGCATATTGATAATTGGGTGGTTACTGGAGACTTTAACAATACTCCCCATAGTGATACGAAATTAGGCAATAAAATCAATATGTCAAAAAACGAAAGGTACTCTTGGGAGGGATGGTTGGCCAACCAGGATTTAGTGTATATTCCCTCTTCGAACACTAAATTCTCATGGAGCAATAAGAGGAAAGGTAATCAAAGAATCTTTTGTATGCTGGATAGGTTTTATATCCACAATTCTGCTAGCTGGTTGGATAACTGTATAGTGACTGGTGATATTGCCAGTACCATGTCTGATCACCAGCCACATTTCCTTGATACTAAGGATTTGAAATCTGGTTTCAATGACAAGAACACCCCTTTCAAGTTTAACACCTCCTTTCTATTCTCCAGATGAAGACCTTTTGCTAAGATTTCATATCCTTCTATGTTTTCCCCGCCTAAAAATTGGTCAACACCAAACCCATGAAGAACTTTAATGATAAAATGCAGAAAGTTAAAAATTGGATAAAACAATGGAGAAAAAAGCTTGCTCAGGAAAGGAAGGTTGCTAAGACGAGCCTTTTGGAGCAGATAAAGGATGTCAGTTCTCTCCTTGAAAATGATCCCACGGATGATTCCCTTCATCTGAAAGAGGAGCAACTGGAAATTCAGATTAAGACCCTTGAAGAATACCAGGTCAGAGGTATGGCTCTTAGAAGTAAGATTAAAATGTATAATCAGCTGGACCATGAGAGCTCCAAACTTTTCTTCAGGGTAGCCAGGAATAGATTAGTCAACAATTCAATTACTCAGTTGGAATCAGACCAGGGTTCTGTTTGCACATATAAGAGAGAAATTGCTTCAGCTTTTCATAAGTTCTATACTGAACTTTTCGAAAATTCAGTGGTGGATGATGACAGAATTCAACAAGCTTTTGACCTGGCTAGTCCCCCTAATAAAGTCATGGAAGATGAATGGACTGAGGTCCCAAACCTCCTCGAAAATTTTGAAATTTTGAAAAAGATGAAGCATGGCAAGAGTTTTGGTATTGATGGTTTCCAACCAGAATTTTTTGTGGAATTCTGGCACATAATGAAGGATGTCCAATTTGGGGTTTGGCAAGCCAAGTTTCTGTATCCAACTTTTAATGTTGGAGTCATTTCTCTAATTCCTAAGAATGAAACCCCAATTAAGACTAATGAGTGGCGGCCTATTTCTTTGACTACTACTATGTACAAATTAGTGGCGAAAATTATTGCTAACAGAATTGTGGTCCACCTTCAGGAGAGAGGGAATTCTTGTCAATCTGCCTTCTTACCAAATAGGTCCATTCTTGATAATTATATTGCTGTTAATGAGGCCTTACACTGGAACATGTTGACCAAGCAAAATTGCATTCTTCTTAAGCTTGATTTTAAGAGGCCATATGATCAGATCTTGGACTTTTTCGAGAGATCCTTAGCTCACATTGGTATTCACCCCTATCTCATTAAGCTTATTATGGGGCTTAACCAAAATGCTACTTCTTGTGTCCTTATTAATGGGGTGCCAAGTGATTTTTTCCCCATTCAAAGGGGTGTGAAGCAAAGTTGCCCTCTGGCTCCTTATCTCTTCATAATTGCTGCTGAAATTCTCACTAAGATGGTGCTCTCTTATTAAAATAAGGGGCTTCTTCATGGTCTTCAAATGCATGATCCCAGCAAACAGTTTTCCATCCTTCAATGTGTTGATGACACCTTTGTTATGATCAAGGCCGACAATAGCAACTTTGCTAATTTTATGGACTGCATTAGTACATTTAGGGCTGCTTCAGGGATTCAACTCAACTTTGCTAAGTGCTCCATTCTTACTGATGGCTCCTATCCTGATCTTAACACTCGTGGCATTAAATATGTCCCTGATGGCTACTTTTGACTCTGCTGGGACTTCCTCTTGCAGTACACATGTCCCTTAAAGTTGCTTGGCAACCCCTGATTAATAGGATTCAAAAAAAAGTTCTCCTTCTTAAAGGTTCTTTGTCTCTTGCTGGCAAAATCCTTATTGCTAACTCTGTGCTAGCTAGTAGCCATGTCTACTTCTCTTTCCGCCTCCCGATTGTCGACAAGGCTTCTTACAATAAAATTGAACAATGTATCGTGGAGTATATTTGCCGTGGGAACTCACTTGACCTCTTGGGATGAGTTGGCTCCAGAGTGAAACTGTGGTGGTGGGATGCAAATCTCTTCCTTCAAGCCTAAGTCCCAGGAGCCAAGAATGTTTGGAAGGCTATCTCGAGCTTTCAATCCCCTGTTATGGACTTCATCAGATTCTGGTTTAATAAGAGCAAACTTTAGGTAGCCCTACTTTAAGCCATCAATTGCCAGACTCTACTTTTTATAATTTTGATCAGGTTGCCAATACCTCCCCTCTGCTTAGGAATATCTTTAAGGCCTGGGAGATAGTAGCCCCGAATTTTATTCATGACAAATTAACCAATTATGTTAGGGATAAATCTATATTTTGGTCTCCTGTTATGGCCCCATCATCTTACACTGCCATGGCTATTTGTCAACCCACTTGCTACAAGAAATGGCACTCTGCTAAGATCCTATATGTTAAGAACCCGATTGGTGAGAATGACCCGTGGATCCCTTTGGGAGGATATTAAAAAAGTGGGTGGGAGTGGCACTCATAGATCCATCTTTAAGCATGTGGTTCTGGCTTACTCCCCGTTTCTGGGTAAGGATGGTAAGGGTGAGAGTCACTCCCCCCTTAACTGGTTTTTCAAAGCGAAAAGAAGTTATAAAGTTTCCAAAATTTACCACACTTGCCTCCCTGAGAAGGATAAGAAGCATGCTTCTCGGCAGGGCCTTTCTCTTAAAATTTTCAAAAGACTCTCCTCCACCGAATTCTTATTCCCCGCCTCAAGATCAAAGTCTTTTCTTGGTTGGTTCTCCACAATGCCCTTCTGAGCAATACTAATATGATTAAGAGGAACTTTAAGTCCATCCACAACCCTATCTGCTCTCTCTGCAAGGCCCAGGATGAATCGGTTTTACATATTTTCACTTGCTCCAAAGATTCATGGTTTCGAGATGGTTGTCCCGCATTGGTCCTAAAATGAAAATTTTGATTTGGACTCCATTTCCAAAATTTCTCAATTTTTCCAACTCGTGAGTCCAATGTTAATACTACTCTCTTCCAATTGGCCTTATGGATTGTCTGAAAACATAGAAATAATGTGGCTTTGGCAAACAGGAAATGTGATCTCACCTGGATGAAGCTCAACTTCCAATTCAAGCTTATCAGATGTGCTTTAGCTCAAAAGACATTAAAATTAGAGAATGTTGATCTTCCATTGGCTTCTTTGGGGGGCTTTCAAGTCTAGCTTCTTCTTTGTTCGCTTTGACTCTCTGAGTGATCCGAATTCTATTGTGGATTGCAGCCTTCTTGAACAGTGTAGTGCAGGTGTTCATGGGAACCACTCTTCCGGATGATGTACCCATTCACCACTCCGATACTCCTCATCAGGTTGCTAGAACTACTTTCCGACTCAAGTTTCTGCTTAAGGAGGTGTATAATGCTCATATCCTCCATAAATTCATTGGTTCTCATAATTGGTTACTTACTAAGAATCAATTTTCTTGTCTGCACTCTATATATTATTATCATAAAGGCAGATGTGAAGCCTGTGCTGGAGTCCTTCTGGGCCTCTGAATGAATTGCTTCTGCTCATCCCTTCTTGGGCAGAGATTAATTGGATTGCGGCACCCTGCTACTCCATGCCCCTTACTGCCACCTACTTTTTTTCTGATCTCCCTGATGTTTCGTCCTCCCTGCTTAATTTATCATCCCCTCCCATTTCTGTTGTTTCTATACTTGGCTCTAGCTACTGAGTTCCAATTTACCATGTGAGATCCTTTCCATATGAAGCTTCTGATAATTTTCTCTAGCCCAATATAAACACACTTTGAAGCAACTAGAGCAGAAGAAAAGTATATGTGAGAGCTAGCCAAGACAGAATTTGCAATAAGAGTCCTTCCTGCAAAAGCTAAGCCTCTTAATTCTATCAATGATAGGTTGCCAGAGACCTTTTAAGCAAGAATTTAAGGAGAGAGGCATTCCCAGCAACAAAGAAGCTTGATTGCAGTTTAGAACTTTAATATTAGCAAGGTTTGACTGATTGTTGTCATCACTAATAGTGCGTTTGGCCAAATTTAGATGAACTCTAGAGGCAGCAGAGAATTGATTGATAGTCTCAAGAAAGAATTCAATATTAGAGATATTAGCATCCAAGAAAGCAAAAGTATCATCAGTATATTGAGAGATGGTGAGAGAATCATTACTATTTGGCATTTTAAGACCAGTGATCCTTCCTGAATCTTGAAAGTGCAGAATAGCCCTGGTTAGCATTTCAGCCATAATTAAGAACAAATAGGAAGCAAGGGGATAACCTTGTCTCATACCACGAGATAAAGGGAAAAATTGGGAAGGTGTTCCGTTTAGGATAACAAATGTAATTTGAATTGATATTCGCACCATGAATGAGCAACTTAAGCTTAGGATGAAAGCCAAATTTAGTTAGAGCAAAGTCTAGAAAATCCCATCTCACCTGATCAAAAGCACGCTTAAAATCCAACTTAAGAAGCACACAATTTTGATTGGATATTTTATTCCAATGGAGGTCTTCCGTAGCTGTAATGTAATTGTCCAAAATGAATCGATTTGGCAGAAAGGCAGATTGATACTGAGAGATGTTCTTCTGCAGATAAGCCTTGATCCTATTAGCTATAATTTTAGCACAGATTTTGTAGGAAGTATTAGTAAGGGGGATAGGTCTCCAATCAGAGAAAGCAGAAGGATTATCCACTTTAGGAATGAGAGCACTAAAACCAGCTGAGATGGAAGGATGAAGATGATTAGCCTCCCACCAAAATCCTCTAACCATGGAAAGAAGATCAGATTTCATAATATCCCAAAAATAAATATAAAATTCACTTGGCAGACCATCAGGGCCAGGAGATTTGCTATTACCAAAGGATTTCAGGATATTGAGAACTACCTCTTCATGAGGAGGATTAATTATAGAATCACCCATACAATCAATTGAAGAAGGAATTATATTGTTCATAAGAGCTAAGAAATCTCTTTCTTCAGTAGAATCAATTTGTTGAGGAGGCACCTTAGAAAAAAGAGAGGCATAATTGTCCTGAAAGAATGATCTAAGAGTAGTGCCTGCATTAGTTCTCACTTCATTAGGGATTTTTTGAGATCATAAAAGGGCCTTCTAAGAACTGTTGACTAAGCTATATGAACTACCGATCAGAAAACAGAACTGGTAATCCAGTCAGCAAAACAGTTATAACTAACTCACTGGATCACATTTTCTAGCATAAGTGTTGATAGAAAAGTCCAAATGAGTTCTTGTTTGGTGCAATAGATAGATCTCATTGAGATCTTTCCAATCTTGGGGTTTTGTATATCTTTTAGCCCCGTAGGATAGTAAAAAATGGTAAAAACCACATTTTTTGGAGTTTTGACAATCATGTGCAAAGCACCTAAGATTGGAAAGATCTCAATGAGATCTATCTATTGCACTAAACGAGAGCTCATTTGGACTTTTCTATCAATAGTTATGCTAGAAAATGTGATCCAGTGAGTTAGTTATAACAGTTTTGTTGACAGGACCCCTCAGGCTCTGATTTCTGATTGGTAGTTCATGTATCTTCATTTGGCTTAGTTGGCATGTTTTTAAGGCCCTTTTTTAATCTCAAAAAAATCCTAATGGTGTGATTGAGTTTCTAAGCAGCCTACCATGATCCATTTTCCTTATTAAACTTGATTTTACATTTAATTGCAGAACTTTTGGCTTCACTTTCTCAATACTCTTCAGGCAATTCTCAATCATTTCCTCACCAATATGTAGATTAAGAGTATAAGGATATTCTTGAAGAAAAGTCCTAATTTCTCTCATTTGAGAGAGTAAACCCTCCTTCTCTTATAATCTAGACAGATGTCTACTCTTAGACCATTCCTTAATCCAACTCTTAATCCTCTTGATTTTGCAATAAAAAAATTTCATAGATTGCCCATTGGTATCTATGTGAATGTTCTGGTAAAATTCTCTGAAATCCTTGACAAAAGTCATTGGCTAGTAAAGCACAACTGAACTTATAGGAAACACTGCCATCTCTTGGAATTTGAGTTATGTGACGAGTACACAGGGGTTGATGATCAGAAATAATAGTACCCTCCCCTCATCACTGGTAACAAAGCAGTTATCCCAAAAAGAAGAATCAGGGCTGCAAACATAAAATCTATCCAAAGCACAAAAGACTCTTTTGTCACCCTTTTGTTTGTTTGACCAGGTAAAAGTACCAGTGAAAGAGGGTACATACACTAAAGAGGAATCAGAGATAAAAGCTTCCCAATTTTCCCTTTCTAAGCTTGACATGTTAATATTATTACCAAGATTCATATTCCAGGAAGGAGTGTTGTTAAAATCACCAGCAACAATCCAATCAGAATTAGGATTGTTATGCATCCAAGAATTGATCTCAGTCCATAAGGTTTCCCTCTCTTTAGGATTGGTGGAGGCATAGATGTTAATAATTCCAAAAAAGCAAGAATTTTAATTAGAGAAATTTGGAATTCTCGTTTAGCATGAAATAGGTTCTAGGTTAGCCATAAAGTGCAGAAACTGATAGCAACTGAGTAAAAGTTGACGTTTTTTTAGTACAAGTTCTACCAATGAATCGCGGTCTTTCAGAAATATAGTTTTTACTGCCCATGCAAAGATCCGTCGTGGGTAAAAGGTAGTAGTATAGAATGCTCGATGTTCTCTCAAGGATCGCGAACGCGATCTTTCGCAGCTGAAAACAGACAAAACAATGGCCTTTTTATTAACACCATATGAGAGCATTACGTACTCCAAAGGAGAAGTGGAGTAGGCACACCACACACATTGCACTATTTTAAGCTATGTATTTGCTATAGAGGATCGCGGCCGCGATTATTTTCAATAGTAAACATGGACCAAGTAATAATAAAGACACAAAGGTAAAGTAAATCAAATTCCTGAAGCAAAAATTTTCATTGATGGATGTACTGTACAATAGGGATGCAGTATCATTCAAATGATTGTGTTTCAGAAACACTATCAGGTCCCAATTCATTGGCTATCCGGATTACATGTGCTCTACCCAATTCCATAGCTTGTGTTGTGTCCATCTCTGAATAACCTGTGACAACTGGAATTTGCACGTCCATGGCCTTTGCCAAGAGCTCCACATGTGGATCAGGTTTCTCACTTTCACTATCTCCTGTATTGGTCACGCTTATAAATTCTTTCTCCGACTCAGTAGCAATCTCGTCTGGATGAAAGGTCTTCAACTTCTTACAGGCACCCTGATGCTCTTGTGTCCCAGCACGCTCATCTTGGTCTGTTTCCATGTGGTCCACACCCATATATTCAAACCTAGATTGGCCTGTCAAGAATGGCATGTACCCATCAAGCTTCTGGTTTAATGCCTCTAGTTTTTGAAAAGTAGGTTCGAGCTCATGAATACCTTTTTTTCCGCCGCTTCCAAAGAATCGCCGCTTTCAGATTCTCTCTCAGAAGCTTTTAGCATCGAGGTTATCCAAAATGGCATCCAATCCAGATATATATTGTTCTTTGGGTAATATTGATATCGGCAAAAAAAAGGATTGGCCTCTGCATTCTCGGCTTTCTCCTCTTCTTCGATCCCCAAAGAGTTTGGCGGGCCATTTTCTCAAGCCGCTTCTAAGAAGGACCTCGTGAAACCAAGCACACTTTACCAGAACTTTCAAAGGCCACGCTTCTTTTTCCCTTGCATAAGAGCGACACGAGAAGCTGTCCCCAAATACGGAAAAAATCCAAGACGCAACCGTCAAGTGGCACCAACATCAACAATATAATAGGCATATGAGGTCTTCGCCTAGCATTTCAATACAAGATCTCCTTCCATTGCTGCCCATTTATATCTCGGTTTGCCTGTAAAAAAGAGTTTGGATTTTTTTTTATCTTTTCATCCGCATCCTCATTTCCTCGTAGTTTGCATTGAGGCAATGGTGTTTGCTTCGAGCCTTGCCGTAGGAGATAGACGGCTCCCACCAAAGTTGCACGGGTGCTACACGAAAGTGTCACCCTATTAATGCACATATGACTAATATAATATTGATGCTCTTTTCACCTTTCTTTTGCTCTCCCAAATTTACTTCATAACAACCCAAAGACGATGACCCTCCCCGACCAACCGCTCGATCGATACATGCAATTCGCAAATTCACAAAGCGCATGATAACAACCAAATGATAAACTTTTGCAAAGTGGTCATGGTGGCTATCCAAAAAAGGTTCAGATATTTTTTGCAATCCCATACCTTGTTGATCCCTCGCATGTCAATGAATATCAAAGTGGCGCTTCTAAAACCGTGGAGGATGTAGGGATGCCATCCTTTGTCACCGCCAAAGACAATGTTTTTCTTTTTTCCTTTCTTTTTCTAGCCTCTTCCCGCTTTAGAATATTTTCGATTGGCTCTAAGAAGGCCACGTGCAGGTTGCCTAGTGTATGGTCCTTGTTATAATTTGCCTTCACGCATCAGACAAGATTCCGATATATCTAGTATTCTCGCTTTCAGAAAATCGTGAAAAGATCAAGCAATTCCTCTAAGCTATCGAAATCCCTTTGTAGCAAATTAGAGGCATAGGATAATATTTCACGCTCATAAAAGTTAGGGTTCTAATGTCAGTTGCCCGCTGTTTTTGCAATCAAACCCGCCGCTACCCCCGACCGCGACCTTTAGATACATCTTGCCTTCCATAATTTCATATCTAGCAGCTGTAAGCACCTCTCAGATTCGACATACCTCGAAGGAACCAGAGCCGTGTCTTGTTAAAGAAGTCCTTGCTTGGCTTATCCGAAACTCACCATCCAAAGAACTTCCATTAATTTCTTGAAAACTTTTTTCCTCCATAAAGATGAATTGTTTTTCATCTTTAAGGTCCCGTGACTTTCAAAGTGGTGGTTGCAATTTCATGGAAGTCCCGCAGTAAACAAAGGTCGCCAATATCGCTGCAACGATGTTGGTGAGTAGAAAATGAATAACTACCTTCCAAGTTGAACTCAAGCTGGCAGCCCCTATAGGTCCTTGAGGAGGACAGCCATAAGCCTTGTGCCGATGACGGTTGTTGCAGCCTTTTCTATTAGAGGCTCTCTCAGAGATCGGTGTTTGCAATCACTTCGCTGCATTGAATGCTCAACTCTATGTATTCTTTGTCCGCCGATTCGCTGAGCACTCTCGATCTTCTTCTAGCATAGACTTTAGCAAATTCTAATTGCTGCCTAACCGCCCGACGACCGAACAAAGAAGTCGCGGCCGCGATAAATACCGCGGATTGCCTAATATAATGTAAAATTTTTTGCCCTTCAGATCCTCTCGATTGCTCCATGTCACCCTCTTCCTAAAAAATGGATAAATTCCATCAAGTCAAACCTAAATAACGAAAAGTCCAAAAGAAAACAAGCAATGACCTCGTGAATGGGGTCAAATGGTACGACGCCGCCAGCGCGGAGGACCTCTGTTGGGTATGTCTTGAAGCTTTTAACCAGTGTTTGAACATGGTCATCCGAGCTGCTTGTGTCGTTTGCCGGTGTGGTTCACAATCAAAATAGAAATCTTAGTAAACTAGTTAACCCCTAAGGGGTAGAACCGCTTAAACTGCTCAAGCTTTTGAGTAGTCCGCTTCCGCCATCTTATTATTCCTCTTCCTGATTGAACTTCAATTCGATTGGAATGGCGTGTGGGTGTGGCCATGTCAATAACTTAGCGTAAGAGACTTCTGAATGTATGGGTCGTGGGCTTTCTTCAAAGGTTCGTTCGATTACAAAGGTTTATTTTGAAAAAGATTTTCTTAGGAATGAAGGCACCAGAAGTAGAGCTATCTGGGCCTTTTATAGCAAGAGGAATAGTAGGGTTAACAATACCGGAGGGGTTTATGGTGGATTGTGGTTCTTCAACATATTTCTTTGCAGCTGAAGGCTCTCCTAAAGTAGCTATTGGCTTCACTTCTTTTCTTGGCCACGCTCTTAGCCAATTGGTGTCCATCATCGAGGGCATTTTTTTCGTCCCGAACCGCTTTCAAAGCACCGCCGGTGGCTTTTGTCCAGAGACAAACCTTTTTCGCAGCCGAGAACCCTACCAAGATGTCTCTGTTTCTCCTTATACCTGACAAAGAGAGAGATTCATAAGATGGCAACACCCAGCCGTAACCCTTAGCTGATGTTGGGACATTTTTCCCAGTGGCTGGTTTGTTCATCTTGCTAGTTGACATCATCGACAGGTCATAATTCCGCCATTTCAAAATGTATTCTAGAAATTGTAATCGCTGCGGTGTCCTCGATGTCGCATATGATAGCATCTTGACATTGTTCTTGGTGCCTTCCCACATTGCTACTACTATACCTATTTGTTCAATGTCCTCAGCTTTTCTTTCCAAAGGAATGTGAACAAACACGTGTACTTTCTCCGGCCGCCACTAATTTGTGGGATAGCCCAGGCAATCTCTATACACCATTTCCTTTCATTAGATCTGAAAGTTATGATACGGATGGGCTCGACATCCCGTCCACATTAAACAACGCGAGGGTCTGTAAACAAAAGCATGAGTTTAGTGCATGATAGAAAATATAAACTACTCAAAAGGATCGCGGTTGCGATCCTTTCGAGAACAAATGAATGCATCTTCCAAGCAATAAAAGCACCAACAAAGGTACTACAAAAACCTATAATGCTAAGATCAACAAACTAAATATTATTTCGCACCATCGCGGCCGCTGATGTTGTCTAGCGCCTAAGCCGACAAAACAAGAAAAGCTATACTCAACAAGTTCAAGGGCCGCGATCCCCGCCGAGCATCTATACTACAAAAATTATAAAACAATCTGCTAAGAAAGATCGCGACCGCGATCTTACTGAGCTGAAATGGTAGGATTTACCTTCTCTGAGGACGTCCTTTGGTGCCATGGATCGCGGGCACAGGCGGATTATGAAAAAATGGTTGTTTGGTCGAGGTTGCTGAGGCGATGATTGCTCGAAGGCGCTAGGCGCTCGACTGATAAAGATCGCGGGCGCTGGAACAATATGCGGGAATGGCGCGGCTGGAACTAAATATATAGAGGACGCGTTTGCAAAATTAAATGCTCGCCACCCATTATGGCGCATAAATACCGTGCCATAATGGTGCCTAGTTGTCCGTGCCCGCCATAATTGCCGTACGGCCGGGTGCATTAACTACCTGCCGGCATTAATTACCCGCCGGATGTATTAATTACCCGTCGTACATATTAATTACCGGGTCAGATAATGATCGCCCCACCGTGATTAATTACCGCCATGAATGCGCCCCGCGCGAAAGTGCCCTAACGTTAGAGCGGAAACTGTACTAAAGGTCTTTATCGAATTGACGCCCGCTGCTCAAATTTTATGCGCGCATACCGGCCATTAATTGCACCGTAATGAAAAGCGGCATAAATGCCCTAAATAGACATTAGATTACGGACAAACAAGAATGTGCAAATTTGAATTTCAGAACAAACAATTGGAATTGAAGCGGGGAAAAGCCAATTCGAATTAGTGTGTTTTGCAAGATCTTGAGCCGCCGAAGTCGCTTAAAGTAGCAGCCATATTCTAAGAAGGCTTTGCTGCAGATTCCAGCAACAATTGAAGGCGCTGATGAAGGCGCTGATATTCCGCTTTCCCAGCGCCACTCTAATAAATTCGATTTCTTCCACTCCATCGAATTTTGTCGTTCGGGCAAGGTAAGAGAGCTATCCTGATGCCTATTTCTCAGTAAAGTTAATTGAAAGTTAATGTTGCAACAATGGTGCCTGATAATTACTATCTGTTAAGACTGTGCTGATAGTTGATGATCAATACCACATAATTTATCCTTAAAGAAGGTTTCCTTTCACAAATGTTGGCATTGGATTGTTTTTACTGAAAGAACCCTATTTAATATATGCATTTATATGATACCTGCCGGTATTTCAGATTGGAATATTTAAAAACAGATGTTTTCCGCAAACCACTAAGCTAATTTAGGAAATATAAACATTTTGCCTTCCATGTGCACTCTGCTGTGTCTACTATAAAATGTTTTCTTTCTCCCTTTCTATGATACTGGCACTGCAGCTTCTGACGGCTTGTTGGCTTCGAGGAGACACTAACGCTACCATTTGGAGCCCTGTGAGGTAAGAGTAATGCTTTAGTGTCAGAGTCAATCTTTTAACTATTGTACGTAAGGAGATCGCGGCCGCGATCTCCCCTAGAAGAGCAAAACTAATATTGGCGTGTGATGTCCAGTCCTGATCAAAGTTGTATCGGAGTCGTAGCAAGTATAGATGGTTACAGAAAATGCGACCGCGATCTTATCAATGCTAGATAAGATCGCGGAGGCGATTGTTCTGACCATATTTTAGTTCCCAAGTGTCATTACGTAATTGACTCCTTAAAAGAGAGCTCTGTTAGCTGAGGAAGATCGCGACCGCGATGTTGACGATCACTCTTTTGTAGGATGGCGGATTTAATCTCGCTTTATGTGCTGGGGAGGAAGGTGGCAGAAGGAAGAGTCCACAACTTCGAGCGACATCACAATTCGAATGTCCCGGAGGGTATGATGGTTGTTTCAGTTGTGAATGTTTTCGATGGACAGCTGCCACTACCAAGTCCTGAGCAAGAAATAGAAAAACTTGGTGAAGCTATTGGGAGTTTTGTCTTGTGGTACAAAAAGGACATTGATGTTCAGCTTGTGGGAGATGAAGAAGTTTGCACGCCACCAGGACAGATTAAACGCATAAATTGGCAGGTCGGAGGCAATGAGAGGTTGGGCAATAATGAGACAAATCATGTGCAAGGGCTCTCTAGAGATGAGCTAATCGAGAAGACATGCACACTCATGCATGAATGCTGCCACATGGCTTACGGGTGTAGTGTTATCGTTTTTGCCGATCCAAACCATGCTGTTGCTGACATGAAGTTAGGGGAAGGCTCGATAGCTGCTACTATCATGAGCCTATTTCCAATGCCTGAAAAGATCTCTATGTGTTGCCAAGCCTGTGCAGAAATGCCCCAACTGCATGACCTTGTAAGATGGCCCATAGCCTTCGTGCTTGTTGATAACATTCCAGTTTCTACTCTCGTGGTTGCCGTGAAGGAGAAGGATGTGGAGAATGAACCTTATGCCATTAGACCCGAAATTGGCGTCACAAAAAAGAGACCTTACCGCATGGTCAATCGGAGACTCAGGACACGTCCCGCACAGACCAAATGTGAAAGGAAAACTAGTGCTGAGGCTATTTTAGACTTCAGGTCATCATTGTGCTGCATGAAAAGATGCTGTGCAAATTTTACATCCAAGGAGATAGCTTGCATGAGAACGTTTTACTGGAACATGACGTCCTCCGAGCGCACAACCTTTGCATATAACATGCTAGATCTTTGCTCTGAAAATGGTAGTGTGGGCAAGTTGATGTTGAATAACAAGCAGGTGTGCGTGCAAGCATGGCATAAAGCCTATGGCATACCCATTTCCACTTTTTACAAGTGGAAGAAGCTCTTCATGGGTGGCCACAGAATTGCTGAGCACGGAAATAGTGGTTCTAAGAAGCCAAGGTCTCATACTTTGGCTGGCAATGCTGTGTTATCTATGTTCATAGATGAAAACGCAGAGACAATGCCACACTGCTCGAAAATTACGAGCGAGGGTAGCAGACAAAATGTTAAGAGGCTACCTTCAGTCTTGACTAAGAAGGATATACACCAAGAAGTAGATATTACCGTTACAGAGATGACAGGCAAGCATATTTCTCCATCGTCCTTTCTGTCTGCATGGAAAGAGAATCATTCAGAGGTGGCAATAGCTAAGAGGATAGCATTTTCTAAGTGTAACACCTGTATTGTCATAAAGGAAAAGCTTGCTAAAACCAGAGATCCAAATGAAAGAAGGGAACTTGCAATGGAGAGAAAATCACATATGACGGCCCAGACTTCATGTAGGAGCCTTTACTGGTCCTGGAGAGCTTTGTCTCATAGATCTCCTGAGCACGCTTTAACCATTATACATGACAAGATGGATCAGAATAAGACCATGGTTCCTCATCTAGAAAAGCTAGCAAAGTCTGTGTGGAGGGGTGAACGACTGAAGGTGAATGTTACAGGTGCTCTCATGCACGGGCATGGTATAGGTGCCTTGGGCCACTTCTCACTGGACCTCTGGTCTGATGATTCTAATTTTCATGTGGGATCCTTGAATTATACCTTGAAGACACTGGAGTTGGGGCCATTTGAGAGATACAGATCGTCCTGAAAGCTGTTGGGGTGGAGCAATTTTAAACACGGATGCCCTTAGGACAAAAATGGTAAATGGCAGTAGAAATGTTTTTATGCCTCCTATCAAGGGCCCTATGGTACCGAACAAGTTGCCTAGGAGGCTTTACTTGCAGCTAGATAATTGCTCAGGTCAAAATAAGAACATATATCTTTTCTCTTACTTGTCATACTTGGTTTGGTTAGGTGTCTTTGATCAAGTGCAGCTGGGATTCATGATGGTTGGACACACCCACGATGACATAGATGCCCTCCTTGGAAACTACTCTACTCTAATGAGAAGATCAGATGCATTGACTATTCCAGAGCTTATGCAACTCTTCAGGCAGTGCAGTTCAAAGTCTCCTTCACCTTGCCTTGTGTCAGAGGTTCCTAATTGGAAGGAATTCGTGAAAGGTTTTATCCCTGATAAGAAGGACCGTTTATGTGGTCATTTGGAACCTCTACTCTTCAAGTTCTGCATGAAGGATGGATGGCCACTAATGTTCTACAAGATGAGGCCAGGGCATAGGGAGTGGCTCCCTGAAAAGGGAATCAGGATGTGGAAGGAGGATGCCCAAGGTTAATACTATCCAAGACTCTGGTTTTAAACCAGAGTCTTGGATAGTATAAATAATAGCCTGCCACATTTTAGATGGGGAATTATAGAAAGAGATATGCTTAAGGTTTTTTCATATCATGATAAGGCCACCACTCCTACCACTAGCTTCAATCCAGATGGAAGAGGCACTAGGGTAAATCCAATCACCAAGATTAAAGATTTCAAATTTGGGAAGCTTGACGTCCTGAAGAAGGATAATATCATCATTGTAATTTCTGACTTGGGAGATAACTCTCCTCCTTTTAAGAGGGCCTTTGATACCCCTAACATTCCAAGAGAGAATCTTCATAAGAAGGGCTAAAAACAGGAAGGAAAAGTAAAGGGAGAAATTAGAACTGACAGATCTTCTGTTCCCCTTTCCCATTTTATTTTTACTCCTAGTATTAGCAGCAGGAGTATTGTGCAAATTGGTAAGATCAGTTAAGAATAAATCATTTTTTTTAGTTTCAACTCTAATCTTAGCTCTAGAGGGCATGGATTTCTTGCTTAAAACAAGAGAAGGATTATCAGATAGAAAGTCATCCCTCTCCCAATTTTCCTTATCAAGCTCACCATCACGGTCATCCGAGATCCCCCCAGGAACAAATTCAAACATCTTGTTTTTATAGAGAGAAGATGTGGAATCAACATTTGAATTTATATTCTTATCCCTTTTACAATCAAAACAGAATAAGGGGGAAGAGCCTGTACGGTTTGGATTAGCAACAACGTTTTGTATTCCCACATTTTCCAATATTGCATCCCTTATCTTTATTAATCTCCTTGATTGCATCCAATTCCCTATCTGGAGTATCTTGGACTATGTTTTCATCCATTAGATTTCATGAACAGACTTGTTGTACAATTTGTTGTGAATCCAACTTGAATCCCTCTTGTAATGAAGCTAACTGCTCAGCAATTTCAGAGGAGATAGTGCATGGAGAAGGAATGTTCATATCAGTGGATGGGGAAAGGTCAATGAAAGGTGGCTGAATATGATCAGATTTGGTAGAAGGGGATGAACTTGTTACATGGTCGGATATAGAAGGACAATTGCTCAACATTAAATCCACATCAAGGTCAGGGTTAAGGTCAGCTAATACCTGGAACTGGTTAGAGATACCAGAGAGATTGGTCCGTTATCTTCCAAATGATCTTTGTGCACCGGGTTGTATGTGAATCTCCTTTGTCGAAGTTGGCCACTTTGTCAAAGTCTACCACAGCTGGAGGTGGAGCAGGGACAACTTCCACTATGGTATCCAAAGGGTTTATTTCAGCTTCAATTTCTTTCTCATTGACAAAATCAACTTGCTTCAATACTTTACTATGTTTGTTTTTCTTGCCTAATGGATCACTCTTACCCTTGTAGGGATTTGAAGAGTCAAGAACTGACTCATTTTTTTTGGATAAGCCCTTGGCATCCACAATGATTCTATTCACGGTATTATGCAGATTTCTGATCTTATCTTTATCCATACTTGTCTTTTTTGCTGTACCTTCGTGATTTAGTAACACTTTCACCACCAGAGATATATTTTTTTCCTTGCTAGGTATCGTCTTAATTGAAACACTTCCCTTATTTTGAATTGTTTTATCTTCCCGAGCCCGAAAGCATCTTTAATCTTTTTTTTCCTCCTCAATTCTCTTTGTAATCGCCATTGACCTTGATCCAGACAAATTTGTTGTCTTTAGAAATGATATTAAAGTCATAAGGTCCACCAAACACTTTGTTAAATTTGGAAGAGACCTGGCCATTTGAGTTTTGATTCAAATATTGACTGTTGACTTCTTGACTAGATTTGTGGTCCACCTGTATGACCTGATTGACCTGCTGATTGACTTGACAATTGTCAAACATGTTAACAGGTTGACTTTCCATCTGCCCAGAAATGTCCAATTTTTCCTTGCAATTTTCATACCAAAAGTGCCTGACCGTACAAGTTTGGTAGTGAGGTGGCAAACCAGACCATCTTAAGGATCGATTGGCTCTTTGTCCAAAGGCATCCAGAAAGGGAATCTACAGGGGATATCTTTTGAAATGTCAAGTTGAATGAAGGAGCATGGAGGTCTGCAAGGAGAGTATTCCGTACAGATATAAGATCCAATTGAGTCAAAAAGAAGTTTCAGACAGTTCTCATTCCAGTAAATGGGATTAAGGCCATGAAGAGTTGTAGAGCCACACAGAGCTTGTCTAAGTTAGCAATTTCAAATTTAGGGTCCCATTTGAGAAAGGAAACCTGAAAAGATTCAAAGGCCAAGGGACCATGATTGAGAAAGAAATTAGCAGTTCTCTTGCTTCCAAATTCAATCATTATGTAAGGTGATTGAAGCTAATAGACATCATTAATCAAAATGCCTTTGTGAAGATTTAGGCAGAAAGACCAAAGTTTGTCCAATTTGATTCCATGTTTATTTACCTTCACAAGTACAGTAGAATCTTGAAAAGAATTTAACTCTGCATGCACAGAGGGGAGATCCAAGGAAATACCATTAAAGATGTCGAACTTTTTGGCACGAAAAGCAGATTTCTGAGGACCTTGTTGAAGGAGTCATCTTAATGCTTTTGATGGGTCGATCTCTTTTCACCATAAGGCAGAGGCATATTAGCAACGGGGTCCATGACAGGCAATTGACCTCTATAATCAGGATCTTTGGAAAGATTATCCCAGCAAGGAAGTTTGAAAGACAGAGGATCCATTGAGGACTACCCATTCAAAACGTTAGCAAAATTACCAAAGAAAATGAAATTTTTTGGGTTTTCATGAAAAGATCTTAACTGTTGAAGGAGCTTGGGATGATCAAAAGGCGCAAAATCAGCAAAAGTGTGAAGAATAGAAAGAAAATTAGGGTAATCTTCACTTTTAGATTCCATTACAAAAGAACCAGGGAAAAACTATAAAAGCACGAGGAAAATGGGTGTACCGCAGGAGGGGAAATCAAAAGGCAAAGCAAAGAATAGGGAAAAGAAGCTATCTATGATTAAGAAGATGGGGAGCCAAATCACAGCCAAATTGCATGAAATCAAGATACCATAAGCATGAATCATTGCTCGGAGTACACCTTGACCACGATTTTAGTGTCGGCCCAGTCGCAACATTGAAAATGCCCGATGCTGCAATTTCTTTGTTGCCAATGAATTCCTAAAGCCGCGATTCAATTATTTCAACTTCAAATTCAACTGAACTCGGCACGAAGGAGTATTCTGGAAGGAATAGATCTTTAGGAAAATGCTGGTTGATAATTAGAGAATTCCACAAGTCTGAAGGTATTCCTTTCAAAAAACCACAAGTCAATCTTGAATTATGCTTGATAATTGTGAAGATTCTGGTATCAATATGTAGCTCTTGATTAGAGGAATTATGTGGAATGCAAGCCCTTACAAGGCTGGCAGGCTTAATCCACCACTTCGACTCAGAAGCTTTCTGGATCAACAAAGAAAATCAAGAAATGGGTTTGAATCAAATAAGACAAAGAAATCAAGAAAGAAGGCGCTCGAGGTTGACGTGTACATCTTCTCCAATTGCTCCAACATAAAGATGGTGTCCAGCAAAATCAAATCAAAGAATAGCATGCTATTTGGTATTATTGAGGGAAAATTGATCCTTGAAAGATATAATATCAATGCTTAAGCATAACAACAGAGATAATTCTACAAAATCTGTTCGTTACTCATGACAATTAATATGGTACGTGTACTTTCCCGCCCAACTGGATTCATCTCCGAAAGGGCTACTAGCAAAACTATAATCACCGCTCAATCACTGGCTTAATTGACTACGATTATCACTGCCATACCACAACCTCTAATCAATGGAAAATTCACCACTAGCTTAGAAATTCAAAATGGCCCTGGTCCAAGCTGCCCAATTGAAATTCATATAATTCTCCTTTGATCCGATTGTCAATCATAGACAAACCGCCAATTTTCTTTCTGCCTCTAAACTGTTCGATGGATCTTCTAATCGGTCTCCACTACAATTAATTCCCGATCTGTTGTGGCCGCCTCTGATATTCTATTGTTTCAGAAGATGTCGTTGCCTATATCTGATCTCAGGCAGGTCGCATATCCTAATTGGTTGCCCAAGAGAGTTGGTCGCTTGGTCGATACCTAACAAGTTACTAGTCTGACTTTTGAACGCATGTAATTCTCTTTCTAAAATTGATGCCCCATTTTAATATTTGATGCCCTTTAAAGGACGAAGACTCTTCTTAACATAGCATGTTCCTCTTTACTTGAATAATCACGACCCCGTCTATAGATATTTATTATTCCCTCCTTTGAAACTAATCACGACCCCTTTAAAGATCATAAATCCCTTCTTAGGTTGCCCCTAAGGGGGGCAAACCCTCGTTCATGTGGGTTTGTGGCATATTCCAGGTATAAGCCAGTATATGCCCAGAATATGCCACAAACTGCTCCAACCCCATTGTTGGTTGTAAACCATCAGTCGATCGTGTTGCTCGACAACGACTTTGGAAACCGGCTAACTGGTGCTCCTTGCTCGAAAGAGGTATGGCAGGTTGTATTTTGCTTTTATCTGCTTTATATCTAGCTTAAACCTCAACCCATCTTTCAAATTTTGAAAGAACAGTTTATCTCCATCTGTGTTAGTTTTTTGTAATCTTATCTTCCAACATAGATTTTTTTTTCGAATCTTTTCCTTTAGTAACAAGGATTTGGGCTTGTCTAGGTTAGTTTGGCGCGCAAATCAGCTATTCGAGAGGTAGATAGCTTTGCTTACATGGTTGTATGCTCTTCAGTGATCTTCATGCTCTGGTAGAGCCACGAAGGAAACCTAAAAATGGATCGGAAGTAGTTGGATTTTGCTTTCCATGTGCCGATTTCCACCGTTTTGGTGGTACATACCTGTTCCTTTTGGCTACCCTTTTCAACATATTTTTTAAACATTGGATATGATTTCTTCATATTGCATCATGATCATATATGCTTCTCTGGTTGTCTCATTAGAATAACAAGAGGCATAATTCAAATGGTGCCCTCCTCTTTATATTTGTTTGGCCAGATACATCATTGTCATCTTATTAACTCTAAATTCTCTGAATATTTTAACTTCAAGTTTTTGTATAGTATATTCTAGCCATAATGATGAACAAAATAAAGTATGTTCATGGATAGACTTGTTTATGTGATGTGTTTTTCAAATAAGATGATCGCGTCAAATTCATGACTATGCAAGTGCAGAGAAATCCGGAAAAAAATGCGCAAGGAGATTCCTGATGGGAAACATGGCAAGAAATTCTACGGCAGGATGACTGAAGGTACTGCTTGGAGTAAAGGCTAAAATGGCTGCAAATATGGTATGCATTGGTTACGTCCTCACTTACTTATACCGCCAAAGTAGCCGTAGCTTGAGTAAATGTATTTCGAACTCTCAAGGTCATTGGTAAGTGCAAGTGGCATGTGATTGCACATCTAGGATAATCGTACAGTCAACTGTCTATAATGTAGAAATATCAGATTTGAGAAGGGGATAATTGATCAAAAAATAAATTTATATGTTTCTTCCTTCCTATATAAGATATGCTTCGCAAAGGGTGCATCAGTAAATTCGAATTATGATCCCCTTATTTTACTGGCATTACATTGTCGCCATTTCGAAGTTCTCGTCAAGTCGCGACTTTGCTTGGTATCTTCAGCAATTCGATATGCTTGTATTTTCATTGCACAAAGGTAAAGTAGTATATAACACCACATATACATCTTACATATCTTGCAACCCACATTCCAACCTAGGTCGTCGATTGGCATATCTAGTGACAAAATATTCTGCCAACCCACCTAATGGTTTATCCTTTGGGCAACCTAAATAGAAAAGGGTCTAATACCAACTAGACATATTTATTGAGATGATGGAGAAAGGGTGTGTTTTAGATGTGCCTTGACATATCTAACGCTTCTACTTACTAATGTTCGCAGTCTTTGTACATGTGGCAGTGGCATTGCAATTATGATGACTAGAGCATAATTAATAGTAGAAACATATGGAGAGAATACGTCAAATCACCTAGACCACTGCAGCATCACCAATGAGAACTCACTTCCCAAGATTCAACTTTTGATGAAGGGTATACGTCAAATTCAATCCCATACCAATGGAGAACTCGACTACTAAGGTTTGCTTGGAGTAAGCAATAGCCCGACTGTTAATGCTGCCATAGTACTACATGGGAGATTTTCGGTTCATGTATATTGCCCAACAAAGACCATTCGCCCAAATATGCAGCCAAATATGCATTCACCCAAATATGCAGCCAGCCATGAAATACCCCTTCTAACAAATTTTGATGACGCTAACAAGGCTAACACTAGACCCGGGCTGCCGCCTTATGCTGAAAATATGAATATGCTGTTTTGCTTCTGCATTCCGTTATACGGGGAATATGACAACAATAGTGTAGCTGTTTCCTGAGCATAAGTTTGGACTAATTAGGTCTCAATATGTTTCACAAAGGCCAACCATCCCATCTACTTAACAATGATCATGAAAATGGCACTTTGAACACTCTGGAATGGTATTCACTACCAAGAAAAAAGGTCAACAATTATGCAATAAATAGAAACATGCTCTACTATAATTTAGTGGATACCAGATGGCAGCATCACTTGTGCAGCTTAGACATACCAACTCCAGAATCTAGTTTCTAGATTCATGCCATTTAGGGTAATCAACACGCAGTTGATTTTGAGGTGATCCAAATCGGTTTAAGTGCAATTTGCTTCGCTACCGACGACCGTGCCAATAATGGTTCATACATCCATCTACAGCCATTGTATTACAGATCTTCTTCATTGATCTCCATTTCCTAGAAGAAAAAAATGATGATCAAAAAACAATAGCAATCATGTTTAGGATGGCGGTGCTCTAAAAGACCGGTTCATAACATGCGTAAGCATCTAGGTTTGAGTGCACATGTGACAAATAAACTTTAAACTGAAATAGGATGTCTAACGAAAGTCAAGTATTTCTAGCTAGATCTGCATACGACTAAAGACAGATTATATTTAACAGCATATGCTTACAGACCATTGACAAGACAAAAATAGTGTGACAACTCCAAAACAATTATTTACTAATTATATGCAGCTGATATCCAGTTCACTATTTACCTTGTAACAAATAGGACAGTGATCGCTTCTTTCCATCCATTCAAGGATGCATGCTAAATGGAAGTGGTGACCACATTATGCATTTATTTTAGGATTCTCCTGTGTATAAACTGAAACAACCATGAAGCAAGGCATTAGCACTTCGAACATTTAGATACATACATCTTTCATATGAACATAGTAATAAGCTCTAGTACGACCTAGGAGTGTTTCATTCTATGCAACAGAATAGTCATCTAGTCCACTGTGAGCATATCGTTGCCTTGGAAGTGACTTGCACCAGTAGATTTAAATAATTCCAAAAGGTATGCATGTAGAATACAAATAAATATGCAAATTTAGAGGGTCTATCTATCAAAACTATAATTCATGTACATATGAAAAATGAGTAATATATAGCAACAATATTGCATATCCCCGACCATGTTCCTGAAGCCTTTGTGTACAGGACATGAATATAACTAACACAACCAATCTCTACAAGGAAGCCCATGAGCCAAAACCTTTCGCATAGTATACTGATAATTTGCCCATCAACTTGCAAAAACTAATTTCAAATACTTTAAGACAATAGCACAGTACTAAGACGCCAAGTACGGATAAACAATGGATGAATCATTACCATCAAGGCAAGTTGGACAGACATCTTCATCATCCATGACAGATGACATTGATTCAACCTTCCGCAAATCTTTTGATTCAGACACTGCATATTGACCAGGTTCTTTCACCGGTCCTTCCCCAGATAAAAAAGGAATCGTTTCCCCCTCATCTTCACCCATTGCAGGTCGTAGAGGATCAGGCTCACTCCCATGTAGATGACTTAGACTACATTTGTCACGTCTTGATACTAGACCATCTCTTTGCAGTCTAATGTACCTTGAATCTGCATCATATGGCAAAGGCCTTGGGGGCGGTCGAAATGTGTCCAGGGGGGAGCTGTTGGATGTTCTTGTGATAAGACCAGATGATGGAGATGAGATGACTTGATGTGGTGGCAAATCTCGTGTCTCTGCTCTATCAAACAGAGCTGCATACTGACAATGACCATTCATTAGATGACTAAGTAGAGCAATCATCTTCTACAACAGCACAAGAACAGTAAATATCAGGCCCATTGCCTCCTATTTGCCACACATTCACAATGTCGATATATACCCACTGGGAAACTGGCCGTCAAATGCAGCGCCCGGATTAAAAAACGGTTTCTATATGCACAACTACATTAACTACGACAATTTTATACAATTTATCTTATATTAGGAGACAATAAGCTTTCAATTCTCAATCTTTATTCCCATGCTCAACCATGGATGCTATCAATAGTTTGTATGGAAATACTACATCTACAAAGTGACCATATACTTTAAGTATTCAGATAAACATTTCCCAACCATCTACACAAAAACGATGCCCTTAATATCGTCAGCATTGTCCAGAATTCTGTACATAGCAGAAAGCAAAATTATCCAAAAATCAGGCGTGAATACAATATGAAAATACATGTGAAGCTACTGGGATATCTAGAATAATGTACTCCAGAGGTTTCTTGCAAACAAAGAACTTGACAAGGTAATGAAAAGGTTATAAAGGAAGATGTCTACTAAAACCCATTTGTCCCCAGGGTAGGCAAAAAGATGCTCATTTCCTGTGATTAATTACATAATAAAGGATGCATCCAAATCAGGCTGAATATGATGGCTAACCAAGGATTACACCATAACGTGGTGGTGATAAGTTATTTACAAACACAATTTGATATTCTCTTCTACATCTCTCTTTTTTCAGTCTTGTGTGACATGCTTGCTTTTAACTTGTTATAGACCTATGTATTATAATAAATAGCCATACCACTCGATTTGCCAGACACTTTAACATACCATGTGGAAGAAGCATCTGATAAAACATCGGAGGCATAAACATCGTTGACAAAAGCTTCCATTTGGATAGGTAATATACTCGTCGAAACTCTCCCATCTAAGGCAACAACAAACCCCTCCCATCTCTTCAAACTATATTTGCTTAACGCTGTTTGAAGCACCGCTCCACGGCATTTGGTACACAGAAATTCAAAATCACATGAATACTCAAAACCAGAACAGTCAAATCGAGATCTCGTGATGATCATTCACAATAGACAACTGTTCCAGGCACAGGTAGAAGTGTTAAATGAGTAATATACATGTGAGCCATGCATTTTGCAAAAAACCTCCAACAATAGACAAGCAAGGGAACTTTATTGCTAATGAAACATCGAGAAAATTAAGCAGATTGCTGATTTAGGAACGACTTACCATGAGAAAAGAATTAGCCATCTATCCATGATATGGTCCATTCATAACCATTTATAAGACAGAACCATAGCTTACCTAACGGAGGCTTCACTTTGTGAGCTAAAATAGAAACTGTAATAGTTGCTAAGGAAGAATGGACCAACATGGTGAGACAATATCACATTTCCCATATGGCGTGCAGTATCACAGGAAAGCTTGTAATGTATGTCTATAGAGCTAGTTTAAACCTTGCTTACTATGCAATTCTACAGCCACAGCCATGACGAAGCATGGAGTACCTTTTAATTCACAAATTAAGGCAGCACTCTTGAGCTTGGAACTCGTCAAATTAGCCGAATCATATACAATCTGAAGAAGGCCCTATCCACCAACAACACTTGAAAGGACCAGGAAACCATCTATTTAGCAAATAAAGCAAGATCTTTCCCACATTATTAAGCTTAGAAAATCACTGACCAAAAGCTTGGCTTCAAATGCATGCCATAAAATTGTGAAGGTGCGAAAACCCAATCAGAGACCCGAGAAAATTGATCCATCTTGCCAGAAATAGGCTACCAAATTTATCATTAAAATAGAAGTATTTGCATCCGGGCCTCCGATCGCCCACAAATTGGAGCTCCTTTTCCGGCGTAGGTACCCAATTACAAAAACTGGCATCTGCTATTAACATCAAACGTGTCCTTGGTAGTGTGGAGCCCCATATCCGCCATCTTGGGTCATTAACTATTACATATGTTAGATAAATAGATTTTCCAAGAAAGGCAATATGTTTGCCCAAAGGGACCCTTATGTTGCGCTTGACATTTTCGCGGTCGATTGGATGGCTCCGATCCCCCCGGAATTGCAACAGGTTTTGTGTATATGCTGCGGATACTTTGTCTCTTCCTAGGCCACCTAGAGTCGCATTCAATGTAAGGTTGTTGAGAAGTCAACTTAACAAAGCAATGTTGGTATAGTGTGTGTGTCATATGTCCAATCGGATAGTGTCAAGTGGAATGACATGAATATTGCTTCCTTTCTTCTTCTTCTTCTTCTCTTGTAGATAATGTGACAACTTTACTTGAATGCCTCTGTTATAGAAGTGATGAGCAGCTCTGAATAGCTAAACGAGAAATAGCCAGACCAAAGAGAAGGCACATAAATCATTGGTGGCCAAATTGAATAGTATACATTGAAAGTCGAGACAAAAAAAACAAAGAGCTCTGAATCCATGAGTATGTCAGCATGGCTGATTTGGAAAATGAGGACACGAATGGGAAATGAAAATGCAGGTATGACATAGGATTCCGAGCGCTGAGCTACAACTAATATTCGGCAAAAACCAAAATCGGTCGTAGAGTAAGGATGACAACGTTGACCGCAAGCTCAACTTATAACTTTGTTAAAAATGAGCACCGATTGGGCATTATTGCTTCAGAGGAAGGCCGACTGTTTACAAACTACCCTTCTAAAAGCAGCCTGCGAGCTATTTCGAGCAAAAGGAGAATGTACTTTTTCTCAAATTAATGAATTGGTGCTTTCTTTGGGAAGAAATAGGAACAAATTTGTAGATAAATTACTGATTTTGTGATGCGCTAGACTTATTTTTAGCACTTTTGCAGCTCAAAGAATGTTCTCAAGGGCAAAGCCAACAATCTTCAACAAAATCACAGTCCTTTCATGTGAAGGATACTACATGGTACGTGCACAGGGGTGCAAGAAGTAGCACTCCCTCTGAGGCCTACCTCTACCTTTACAATAAGACTAGAAGCGGCAAGTACAAGGCTAACTGTAACATTGGTGTCTCTGGAACGCGACACCCAAATCTACTCAAACAGTCTCCATGGGTCCGTTACAATCTCTTCCATTAGAACTATGCTCATCCTCGAGCATCACAAACAATAGATCACACCATCCCATGGTGCCCAAGACCAAGTCATGATCTACGTCCAACGGTATTCCGGGTCATACTTGCCTCCATCAAGACTCGAACTCGAGCCCTGCTCTAATACCAAATGAAACGTTCTTAACCGACATGCCCTTAACTAACTGGTCAAAACCGTCTAGACATTTATGAGTAGTCGCTTCTACCCATTTATGCCGGTGTCTCGGGAACGCGACATCAAGATCCACTCGAGCGGTCTCCCATGGGTCCATTACACCGACGAGTACTTTCCTGCTGGCGAAATGTGTAGCTTGACCCTCACAGAGAATGAGGACGAAATACTAATGAAATGCCTCAACAATGATGCGAAGGTTGACTATTACCTCAACTCTCAAATGTTTCGCATAAACATGTACAAGCCAAATGACGTGTTTGAATATATTTTTGAAAATAACAAGCTTGGTTATGTAAGTACAAAGTTACTTTGCTCTCCATTCTGTTTGTTTGGTATAGATTTATATTGTCATTAGACTAATCAGGTACCTTTCCATGACTCTTTGTGAGGATGGTGTCATGGTGAAGGGCTTGTGGTACCCTCTTACCAAAGATGACGTCGAAAAAAAGAGCGAGGTAGAAGAAGAGGAGGAGGAGGAAGTGGTCGTAGTGAGAGCAAAGAGGAAAGCAGCACCTGCAAAATCGCAAGTGCAAAGAAACTAGAAGCAACTAAGGCTTTGACCATCGAGGAGTCTGCAGAGGCCATTAAGAAAGCACTTGGCGCCGACATTGTGTTAAGACCATCAGACAAGTCAAGCGCAATTTTGAAGGAAGTCAACGAGATGAAACTTCTTTGGCAGACTATCTCTCAATCCGCTTGCTGCGCTTTTGTATTGGGTCCCATAGACCGATTGGTCTCCGTGGACGATAAAAATACATTCCTTCCTTCCTTCCTTCCTTTCTATAGGCACGATTAAGAAGCCACTTAAAAATGAAGATGGAGCTAGGAATCTCCAAGTCAGAAAACTGTACGCTGCATATGTGGCAGTATTGAAGCAGAGAATACAGAGAAATCTGGATGCCCATGTGTCGCCACTTGTCGTGATGATAGATACAACACAAGTTCAAGAACTCAAAAATTGTAGAAAAGCAGACTTTGAGTACACTTACTATGTTCTCGATGGAACTCACAGCTACAAAGCTAGGAAGAAACCGTCGAAAGAAGAAAGTAGGAATGAGATCTAGAAGAAAAGTGTAGAGGTTCATATATACGTAGGGCTGACAGACGAAGAGGCAAAAATCATTGCGGTGAGCCACAATCTAGACAATGACTTCAAATTGAAAATGAGCCTCATAGACAAGATATGCTTTATGCACAAAGAATATGTTGAATTTGAAAATCAACATGGTGATGATTTCAAGAAGCAGAAGAAGAAGCTCCAGGAACTTTGTAAGGCCTGTGTCACAGACTGTTGCCTGAGCTACGACTCGGATAAGAAGCCACACGTGGCCGTTAAGCAATACGCCAACTATTTCCAGCTTGCCTTCAAAGACGGCCAAGTAAGTATAATACTCCTGAACCTTTAAATGCTTTTTACATGTCTACATATCTCTACATCTTTACAAGCGGGATAAATTTATACCAGAAGGTTCAATTGGTATAAATTTATATTGCTCTAAGTCTAGGTTAAAATAAGAAAGCCACGGGCATCAAGCGGTATAAATTTATACCAAAAAAACCACGGGCGCCAAGCGGTATAAATTTATACCAGGCTTTCTATATAAATTTATACATCTAGATGCTTTCTACAGGGCCAAAGCTAAATTGCAAACATTCTCTTTCTTTTTAGGTTTGGGACTTGCAAGAAAGAATCTTTTGCGTGTTTGAGGATGGAGAGCTGAAAGAATAACAGAGCAGCTCTAACAAAAAAAAACTAAGAAGAGTGCTAAGGCAAAACAGAAGAACATGAGCATTGCGCCATGGATCTAGTTACCGGGAATCAAGAGCAAGGAAATAATTGTAAGACTGTTTGAAAAAGCGGTGGCCAAATAATTCACGCTGGATGAAATGGCTAAAGAGGCCAAGACATGAGTATCTTAGAAGCCAAAGCAGGAATCTCACACCAGGTGGAGTCCCAAGAGACAGAAACAAAGGGTGATGAGAGTCCCTACGATTGGGATGAACGCCCTAAGGTGTAAACCTATACCAACCCAATCGATATAAATTTATATTGAGTCAATTGGTATAAATTTATACGAGTCAGTCGGTATAAGTTTATACCAAGCCTCCTGTGTAATTTGTTTTTAAATGATTTATGCGCACAACTTTTTGTAACATGTACCATCAGATCTATTTATTACCGCTAAAGGAACATTGTACCATTGTTTCTAACTTCTATTACAATGACAACTATTTTTTCTTCCTCACTTGCAAGCTTGTACTGTTAAGTTTGTTTAACTACATATTCCACTTTGTTTTTAGTATTTTTTGACATTTCATTACTTTTAGTCTGTTTCACCAGGTCCTCTTTCTTGTGTATCCACTACAAAGAAAAAGACACCGTTATAGACTTTTTTGGCTTTCAGTATTTCATTGGCTTTCATAAGTCTTTAATACGCCCCCAAAATGGTATATTTTATTTTATTTTTCCTTTTCATAGGTAATAACTCCATAAAATGGTTGTTTTAAGAGCCATTTTGTATAATCACGTCATTCTGGAACATTCAAGGCCTCCAATTTGGAAGAATTTTAGAATCTACCAAAAGTTTTAGAGGAATCTTTCAAACGCACTTCTTATGTTTCATTTTAAACATTGTTATGAATGTGGTGATGGAAGCAAGGATCTCAAGTATGCATGAGATATTAACGTAGATATGGTATGTTCCATTGAAACAAAAGAACATGAGTTGTATGATTTATCCTAGATCAATGGATTTGACAAAATATACTTTATAAGAAATCAATGATTTAACGGGGATATGGTAACGATTGGGTGCTTGCTATGTTAAACATGCCTTCTATCATTTGATATAGGGCATTAAGACAAATCTGAGATAACCAATACATGTGGCTTGCAATCCAAGGCATAGATTCCCTTTTATGTAGTAATCTCATTGTATCCCTAGGCATAAGAAAATACACCATAACACTAGAGGACCGGGAAGAAACAAGCCATTGCGTAACTAGAAAACACAAGGATGATATAGAGAGTTTAATGATGGTGTAATAACTATATATGGGCAATTTCTCCATTTGTGTTACAACACTAGGCGGGGATTCGTGTCCCGACACTCCAACATTGATCACATCTTCACACTACGGACCTTGGTTGATGATAGCTAGAATCGCACAGGACCCTTGCTGCTTCATCGACTTCGCAAAGGTTTTTGATAGCGTGCCTCGAGAAAAGTGAGAAAGATTAAGATAGTTGGGAGCCCCCTATGGACTTGCAAAATGTGGTGTATAGGCTATATGAGACTTTCTCAGGCCGATTGACCTCGACAGGACAACTTGTCATCAATAGTATTGGGGTCTGACAGGGATGTCTGCTCTCTTCACTGTTTTTTGGCATCTACTTTGACCAATTGGAATGGGTGGCACTGAACACGGGAGTGACAAGGCTCAGTTTGTGTGCCATATTATTAAGCAACTCATATACGCTAATGATGTTGATCTCCTAGCCCACATCGTGGAAAACATGCAGCACCATTTGCATGCCCTGGACACTTTTTGTCGAGCCATGGAAATGCGGGTCATTTTGGCTCGATTAAGGTACTGCTTATCTCACCTTCGCGCCATCTGAGGCTTCCCTCCTTCACTTATCAAAGGCAAAATGTGGAGGTAGCACCCACCTATAAGTATTTGAGCATAGAGTTTTCCACCACCATATACCAGGCACTTCCATCCAATTACGAGTGACAGTAGGTTGGAAGACACGGTATGCAATGCAGAACAACATCGACAAGGCAGAGCTATATGATTGGGCTCATCTGTACATTGTTCATGGTCTTAGTATAAGCTATTATTTTGTACGGGATCGAAGATTTGGGCCCGGTCATATCCCCGACCATTTGGAATGAACTAGAGCAGGTATAGACTAGATTCTACTGTAGGAGACATAGTTTCTTACCTCTATCGATTATCTACCTTTAGAAGGTAGTTGGTATGGGCAATGATCGTCTCCCCAACCTGGCTTATACTATGGCAAACGCCTCAGAGCTTATTGGAAGGAAAGGCGAGCTCAGTGGTTCTCCTGATGGAATGTGCAAGAGCATAGGTGCGTATAGGTAGAAACAAATGAGGATCACCATCACTTGCGACAGTTCCTTGATACTTGCTTCCTCGGCAAGCTTTGAGATATTAATGCCCTAGAACATGTTAAGACAACACATTATTAACTTCAAGTCAACCCCATGCTTACATGAGATCCATAACGCTACCTGCATACACATTTGTCATTGAAAAAGTACAGATTAGTAGCTTCAATTCGCATAGATACATATCACTTCTGAATTAAAATAGATAGATGGCCTCGAGAGGCGTGTGAGGATAGACATTGTCAGTATTGCTAGCAAGGTGCCATTGAAGACGAATGTGACAAATTGCAGCAATCTCCAGCAATCAATCATACACGAGCCTGTTGTGCTAAGTTGACTCTCCTAACCGGCCAATTCATGCGCTGCTAGACACAACTTCAGTGTGTTTGCTAAGATCTTTTCTCCAAGACGTCATAGATGCACGCACTAAGTTATGTCCTCGAACATGACACTAAGATTAAAATGCATCATAGTCAATGTAGTACCATCTTCTCGTACCATACACATATAGTACGTATGCAATGTATAGTATAGGTTAATATACGAGCCAATTTAACGTACAAATGTACATCAAAAGTTGTTGTCTAAAGTATGCTTTGTTGGTGTTGCCAAATGGGAGCAGTTGAGGATGAGTGCCATACCCTCCAGAGTTGCCCAACATATGACCAAATCCGTGCAAGCTATGTTGAGTTCGTCGGGCCTGGGCAGTTGCTACATGTAATATTGAGCATGGCTTTAGTCCAGATGATGGGAAAATACCTTCAGGGGGTCATGGATATGCATTCTCAACTTTGTCCTCAAACACTTGCCTGACTTGTATATATTTCATGATATGTATATTTATACAGTTTGACAACACTCTTATTGCTGCCACCATTTTTCCCTCGAAAACCTTTCGGGGCGGAGGTTCTTTTTGGGTAGCAATAAGTTTTTTGCACTTATTTATTAGATCTCATATGTCGATTGGTCTCCATAGACGATAAATACCCATTCTGTTCTATTCTATCATTGCTCATAACTTCTTTCTTTGGATTCAATCTTACCCATGGTCCCCTTTTTGTGTCTATACAGTGTTGCATATTGTGATATGCTTCAATGGAAAGGGGACATGATTAGATTCTAGTTGCTTATCCATGTCTTCAAAATCTACAACTTGGATCAAGCCGTTTTTCTTTTCCTTTTTTCTTTTTGAAGAAGAATAAAGGAACTTTTTGTATTTTATGTACGAGAAAGATGTTTCAAACTCATAGGGACTAAACATCTTATCCTCCATGAAATAAACTTATTCGATTGGAGTAACAGAAAAGCAAAAAGAAGCTTATATAGTCGAAATCGCACTAGGGGTCCAATCATTAAAATGCATGGCAAGGATGGTCACCTTGTAAACCCTTAAAAAAGATTTGGTCACCATCTAACCATCACACCTACGCCTATTTAAAAAGGGACACGTGAGTTGCCATATAATCTCCATAATCGCACAAGCTGCTTTCTAGTCTGTTCACAATTCATCGTCCGCTCACAGAGCGGCATTTCCTCAAAAAATGACAAATATCTTCAGATATCCAAAACAAGTATGTAGTGAATTCTTTAATTCCTTTTTGGTAAGCAAACTCCTTTTGATAATTTGCACCTATTCCATGTATCATGGAGGAAGAATGTTTATTCACTTACACAATGTCAATTTGAGGATGAGGCAAGCAAACTTCTGAGATCAAGCTTCAATTCGCACACCACTGCCAGAATGTTCCTTTTGACGAGAATCCATTTTTACGCGTTTCCAACATCGTGATGATTATAGCATTTAAAGAGCACTTTGAGAAATATATTAAAAGGGATCAGCAGAAATACAATCACATTGCAGCAGCGCCCCTAAATTTCCAAGGCCAATTCCCTCAAAGACATTGTTATGAGATGGTAAAATCGTACTTTTGACTATTAAAGGATTATTTTATTGTCCATCCTTGGTTTTATTGGCAGAAAGGAAGAACAGCAGCCATCCCTACTCCACCAGAGTCAAGAATTCCTTTTTGGCTTCATATTAGGTTTATATATGGTTGGTAAATATCCTTTCTTAGGACGCTGGTGGTTTCTTTATATAGAAGAACCATCATTGTATATATGTAACTGGAAACCAAAGTAAAATAA